>CM046446.1:38793512-38973512 GCA_025506515.1 Flaveria trinervia
GACAAAGTCTAAAGACACAAGTGCTGAAGACAAAGTCTGAAGACACAAGTGCTGAAGACAAAGTCTGAAGACACAAGTGCTGAAGACCAAAGTATCAGACGTTGTCACAACAGCTGAAGAGGTCTTCTTTAGTAGTTGTGATGGTTTACCTTTTAGTAGTTTTCTTTGTTTCAGTATTTGTAACACAACTGAAGAGTATGTTCTTCAGTTGTTATAGTTTCAGTAGTTTCTTTTCAGTAGTTGTAATAATAGTTAACACTTAGCATTTTTGTAAGAAGATGTCAGCTGTTTAACATCTTCAGTAGTTGTGTTAACTATCAGTAGTTTGTGATAAATTCTGTTAGATGTCACTATCAAGTGACATCAGTAGACGT
The DNA here is from genome assembly GCA_025506515.1 of Flaveria trinervia. Classification (NCBI taxonomy): domain Eukaryota; kingdom Viridiplantae; phylum Streptophyta; class Magnoliopsida; order Asterales; family Asteraceae; genus Flaveria; species Flaveria trinervia. Next base: position 38,793,887 of record CM046446.1, read on the forward strand.
CACATCTCTTATATAAGAGGTGTCGACCTAAGTGTAATTGTGACATTCCGTTACCACGAAAGCGAATATTGAATGAAATATATCTGCAGAATTCTCTCTATCTATAACCGTTTTGTTCTTACATTGAATATCTCTTTGTTCTTGTGAATTGGCTAATTCATTGTTAGAATTCCGCTGCTATACTCTCTAATCAATCAAACGTAGATCACTGATCCTAACAAGTGGTATCAGAGCAGGTTAATCATTGATCGATCTAACAATTGATCATTGAAACTGCTAATTAATATCTATGTTTGATTGAATTAGCATATTTGCAAGAACTGGTTATAGATTATTGAATTTCTTACGCTTTCGTTCATTTATTTTGAGATCTCTCTTGGTTCAATTGGTTTTTGTGTTTTTGTTCTAAATCTGTTATTGCTTAATTCAATTTGATTGAATCTGAGATGACTACTCCTTCTAATGATCCTCACAATACCGGTTCCTCAACCAAGCCTCCGATGCTGGTTAGGACCGAGCATAACATATGGCAGCGAAGAATGCTTCATCACCTGTCTGTTAACAGTTCAGGTTGTTGGACATCTGTGGTACATGGACCACATAAGCCTATGGTGAACAATCCGGAAACCAATCAAATGGTTCCGAACAACAAGGAACAATACCCTGATGAAGATCGGAAACTGTTTGAGATTGATGCTAAAGCCCATGGAATTCTGGCCATGGCACTGCCTAATGAAATCTATTCAGGGCTTATGCATCATGAAAGCCCATGGAATTCTGGCCATGGATCCCATCTCATGTAATACCCCCGACTCATGTCCGAAGACTGATACTGTGCCGGTGACTATAACCAAACCCCCGACTCATGTTCGAAGACTGAGACACTACCGGTGTACGCGACAAGGACCTCTTTCGAGTCTGTTGCAACACAGAGTCGCTCACCTCATACGTATGCTTGCAAGCCTTTCATTCGTTCATCCATTCATTCATGCATGCATTCAATCATTACGTTTCTCTTTTCATTATCTTCCACTTTATGTTACATAATAATTTCATTACACTCATTAACGTTCAACGCAAAGCCAAGGGAAGACATACATACTTAATGAGGAACATACACATAATCATAAACATACACCGTCACCATACAGGCAACATCATACATACATAACACATATCAGACATAAGCCATCACATCATAACCAGACCTATCTCGCCATATTACCCCTTAAAACCACTTAGAAAACCTTAAGTCTAAATTGGTCTCATGGGACCTTCCAGGCGCATGAGAATAAAAATTCTAAGTGTAAAAAAATCTGGGCGCATGAGAACTATTTGGGCGCTTCTGCCCTGTTCAGGCGCCTTGCCACTATGCAGGCGCACGACGCCTGTTCAGGCGCATCACCAACACTTAGACGTTTTGGCACTTGGGCGCACGGGCACTATTTAGGCGCATGGCCAACACTTGGGTGCATGGCCAACACTTAGGCGCATGGGCCACTATTTAGGCGCATGGTCAACACTTAGGCATCTGGCCACTCATGCTGGGCACATGGGCACTATTTGGGCGGATGAGCCACCTCTGGGCACATCGACCACTGTTCATGTTCATCAGAACATTCTGAAATATTTACTATCCTACCAACATCACTCGATTATCATTCTAATGATGCCCAAGCACAAATCTAACATACTAAGGGCATCTAAGCATGCTACACGACATCACTACCCCATAATCAACACTAAAACATACATACATACATACATCATTTCAAACATAAGGCTGTAGACCCACGGTTACTTTCAAAATATTTAATTGGTATGCATAATCGCCCCAAACAAGTTGAAAATCAGTAATAGAGGGGTTCTAGAAACTCACCTTGAGCAGCCTTTGCGCAACACATTTCCAGTTCGAGATCCACCTTCGATTCAGCTCTTGAATCCCGAATACAAACACTAAACACCAAGAACTTCGATCAAGAACTCGAAACCCAGCTGAAACCGAGCTCATATAAGAGAAGACTTACCTTTACAGCTGCTTCTTCCTCTTTCTCTCTCTAGAACCGGGGCTTTCTCTCTCTTCCTTCTTCCTTTCAGCCGAATGAAGAAGATGGAGAGGAAATGGGCGACCATGCCCCCTTTAACCTTAAAGTAAAAATGTTTTGTACTTTGTACACTTTTCCCCCTCCACTTGTGCTCATTATCTATTCTTTCTACTTACTTTTCTTTTCCTTTCGTTTAAATAGAAATTCAAGGTCTTACATCTAACGAATGCATTAGTGCATTCAATTTGCTTAAGGAGACACTGGTAACCGCTCCAATCATGGTTTCCCCAGATTTGACGCTACTATTTGAACTCATGTGCGACGCAAGCAATTTCTAGGTAGGAGTCGTATTAGGACAGAGGAAAGACAATCAATTTCACCCAATTCATTATGCGAGCAAAACCCTAAACAAGAAAGAACTTCTTGTGGTAGTTTTTGCATTCGACAAAATCCGCTCATATCTAATCCTTTCAAAAATAATTGTTTACACCGATCATGCAGCCCTTCGTTATTTCTTCAATAAAGAAGATGCAAAGCCGAGATTGATTCGTTGGATTCTTCTGCTTCAAGAATTTGACATAGAAATTCGTGATAAGAAAGGAGCGGAAAATCTAGCGACTGATCATCTCTCGCGTCTTGAGGATTCAAGTCCTGCACAAACTGAGGAAGTCATAATAAATGACAATTTTCCTCACGAATTCCTTATGCACATTCAATCCTCAATCGATGAATATCCTTTATTTGCCGATTTTGCAAATACTTAGCAATCGGAATCCTTCTCAAATGAATGACTTATAAGTAATAGAAGTATTTTTTACTGATATCAAACATTGCTATTGGGAAGACCCGTATTTTTTCAGAATCGGTGCATACCAACTCATTTGAAGATGCGTATACGGAAGTGAAGCTGAACAAATCCTAAGGCACTGTCATGAAGGTCCCATAGGAGGACATCATGGAGCAACCTTAATAGCCAAGAAAGTATTTGACTCTGGATTTTACTGGCCCTCGATCTTCATAGATGCTCACAACATGGTACGCACCTATGATGCATGTCAAAGAGCAACCAATATCTCAACACAGGATGAGATGCCTTAGAAACTAGGTCAAGTATGCGAAATATTTGATATATGGGGTATTGATTTCATGGGGCCATTCAAGGTGTCATTTGGCAATCGTTACATCTTGGTAGCAGTTGATTACATTTCAAAATGGGCTGAAGCTCAAGCCCTACCTACTAATGATGCTAGAAATGTTTTCAAATTCCTTAAGAAACTATTCTCTCGTTTTGGTGCCCCCAAAGCTCTAATTAGTGACCGAGGAACTCATTTCTGTAACAATCAGCTCGAATGAGCAATGGCACGTTATGGAGTTCACCATTGCTTTACAACTGCATACCATCCACAAGCGAATGGGTAAGCCGAAGTCACTAACCGAGACATCAAATGAATGCTTGAGAAAACTGTAGGTCAAAATCACAAGGACTAGTATACAAAGTTAAAAAATGCATTATGGGCTTTTTGAACAGCCTATAAGACTCCTATCGGCAAAACACCGTTCAAACTAATCTGTGGGAAGTCGTGTCATCTACCTGTGGAACTAGAGTACAAGGATTATTGGGCACTTAAAGCAGCAAACCTGGACCAAGACCTTGCAGGAAAGAATCGGTTCCTAAAAATTCATGAATTGGAGGAATTGAGAGAACAAGCGTACGAAAATGCTAGGGTTTAAAAAGAAAAGGCAAGGAAATTCCACGACACTCGATTAAAGAACAAAAAATGATTTCATGTGGGAGAACGTGTTTTATTGTACAACTCTCGTTTACGTTTGTTACCTAGAAAACTGAAATCACATTGGTCTGGACCTTATACGATCAAAAACGTGTTTCTGAATGGTGCCATTGAAATTTATAACCACGAAGGTTTAAGTTTCAAAAGGAATGGTTATCGTTTGAAACCGTATAACGATGACCAAACAAGATTCCCTTGGAGGAATTACACCTCCGCCCCGACAAAAGCTAATTGTGGGGAAGGGTCGTGCCGAAGACCCGAAACTTAAACGTGGCACCTGTACAGAAATTCTCCTTGATTTTTTTACAATTTTTAGGACCTCACAAGCACAAGCACGGGTTTGTGCCTCTTGAAGCACGCCCCCGTGTCTGTGAAATTTTTTCCACAATCTCCGGTGACGACTCTAGAATGTTGCACGTCAAATTTAAGACGAATTTTGACAAGCACAGGGTCGTGCCTAGCCAAGCACGCCCCCGTGTTCACTTTCCACGACCAGTATAAAATACCACACTTGTTCCATTCTTTCATCACACCAATTCCTGTTTAAAAACGTCTGAAAAATGAAAGCATCAAGTCATGGAAATTCCAACTAGAATCCTACGAAGAAACCACATTCTGAAACACGAGAGCCAACGACTTAAGAATACTTCTTTAAGATACATGAACTTATCAAGAAATTGACTGAAATGAACCTCTTTACATCCCAATGCTTACCTGAACTTATCGAAAAAGTTCAACAGATGGGCGAGGAACTCATTTCCATGTAAGGCCCCGTTCCCGGGACGCTTACAGCTGGTGGTTCATCGCACATAAAACATTATAAAATGTACATTAATTTTGTAGTGGAATTTAAATCATTCACTAATAACTAAAACATGTCATTTACAACATTTGTTTTCATCTCAAAATACAAGACATGTCAAAATACGGATGCCAGCCTCAAAATGCTCCCAGTAGCTTATGCATCTATGCCTACAACTCCTCACTATCAACATATACTTGCTAACTATCATGCATACAAAAGTCAGCGATGCTGAGTGAGTTCTCGTTTTATAATAAAACATAGTTTTCTGTGTTAAAACCGTTCTTTACTTTTACTCCAAAACATACTATGCTTTAAAACAGTTCGTGATCATGCATCATACGTATGTACAAATAATATCATTATTATCTTCGTTATTACGTTCATTAGCTTTGTTCATTCAACGTATTACATTATCGTTCACTTCTCTTCCTAGATCCGGTCGGACTTTACCCTATTCGTGGCACTCAGCCACGATTACTGAGGTTGAATGACAAGGATCCCGTTTAGTACTTTATTACGATAATTCATTTACGTTCATTTCATACATTCGTTCTTTCATACATTATCTTTCGTTCATTACTCTTTGTTACTCGAATCTTGTCTCGTGCAATATCCCCGACTCATGCTCGAAAGCTGATGCTGTGCTGGGGCCTGCTGACAAACCCCCGACTCATGTCCGAAGACTGACACAGCACCGGGATACGCGACAAAGATCCCATACGAGTCAATCACAGGGATTGAACCCCATCCGAGTCTGTTGCAACACAAGGTCGCTCATCTCATTACCTCATCTCATGGATAAGGGCCTTTGTCAAGTCTGTTGCAACACAGAGTCGCTCACATCATACGTATGCTTGCAAGCCTTTCAATCGTTCATCCATTCATTCATGCATGCATTCATTCATTACGTTTCTCTTTTCATTATCTTCCACTTTATGTTACATAATACTTTCATTACACTCATTAACGTTCAACGCAAAGCCAAGGGAAGACATACATACATAATAAGGAACATACACATAATCATAAACATACACCGTCACCATACAGGCAACATCGTACATACATAACACATATCAGACATAAGCCATCACATCATAACCAGACCTATCTCGCCATATTACCCCTTAAAACCACTTAGAAAACCTTAAGTCTAAATTGGTCACATGGGACCTTCCAGGCGCATGAGCATAAAAATTCTAAGTGTAAAAAAATCTGGGCGCATGAGAACTATTTGGGCGCTTCTGCCCTGTTCAGGCGCTTTGCCACTATGCAGGCGCACGACGCCTGTTCAGGCGCATCACCAACACTTAGACGTTTTGGCACTTGGGCGCACGGGCACTATTTAGGCGCATGGCCAACACTTGGGCGCATGGCCAACACTTAGGCGCATGGGCCACTATTTAGGCGCATGGTCAACACTTAGGCGTCTGGCCACTCATGCTGGACACATGGGCACTATTTGGGCGGATGAGCCACCTCTGGGCGCATGGACCACTGTTCATGTTCATCAGAACATTCTAAAATATTTACTATCCTACCAACATCACTCGATTATCATTCTAATGATGCCCAAGCACAAATCTAACATACTAAGGGCATCTAGGCATGCTACACAACATCACTACCCCATAATCAACACTAAAACATACATACATACATACATCATTTCAAACATAAGGTTGTAGACCCACGGTTACTTTCAAAATATTTAATTGGTATGCATAATCTCCCCAAACAAGTTGAAAATCAGTAATAGAGGGGTTCTAGAAACTCACCTTGCAATATTCCCGACTCATGCTCGAAAGCTGATGCTGTGCTGGGGCTGCTCACAAACCCCCGACTCATGTCCGAAGACTGACACAGCACCGGGATACGCGACAAAGATCCCATACGAGTCAATCACAGGGATTGAACCCCATCCGAGTCTGTTGCAACACAAGGTCGCTCATCTCATTACCTCATCTCATGGATAGGGGCCTCTGTCAAGTCTGTCGCAACACAGAGTCGCTCACCTCATATCTCGTCTCCTGGACAAAGACCTCTGTCGAGTCTGTTGCAACACAGAGTCGCTGAACCCATATCTCGTCTCATGGACAAAGACCTCTGTTGAGTCTGTTGCGACACAGAGTCGCTCACCTCATAACTATGCATAGATTTATGCCACACCCCCTAAGTTATACATAACTCGGGTAACAACACCCCCACCGAAGTGGGTAACAACACCCCCACCAAAGTGGGTAACAACACCCCCACCGAAGTGGGTAACAACACCCCCATCGAAGTGGGTAACAACACCCCCATAGAAATGGGTAACACCCCCATAGAAATGGGTAACACCCCCATAAAAATGGGTAACACCCCCGTACAAATGGGTAACAACCCCATAGAAATAGGTAACACCTCCATAGAAATGGGTAACACCCCCATGGAAATGGGTAACACCCCCATAGAAATGTGTCCATACTTGTCACACCTTTTCGACCCCGCACCAGTTATGATCACACGCTGATCATCCACTTGTGCACCTTTGTCACCTGGAGTGGTTCCGCCATGTTCCAATCGCTTCCCATTCCATTCTTGATCACCATCTCCTTTCTTGCTACTTTCAGTCACCATCACAGATCTTTCATCATACAATCTGTTGGGTTTGCAAAAACACAAAACATAGTTTAACCCGTTAAACTTTCTGAAAACGCAGCAGAATAACAACTTTATAAACTTACTTATAAGCTGAAAAACATGTTCTTTAGGTGACCATATAAATGTATAAAGCAAACCCAAAATCAAAGGATCATAATATGTGAATTAGCAAGCTATGAAAACATGTAAAAGTACATAAAATCACCGCTACATTAAGCTGTGATAACTACCTTTCAGCAGTAGTAAAAACGACCAAAGAAAGGAGGAAAGGATGTCCAAAATCGGCCAAGACTTCAGGGTAGAAGTCCTCAAGCTTGTATACCCAAAGCTTACTTGCAAACGTGTCTTGTTAGGGAGAATCAACCCCAAGATCAACTCCAAAAACCCCTTCTTGGCTGCTGCTGTTCCGTAAACCTTTTGAGAGAAGAGAGAGTGTTTTTTGGTGTTTTGCATGTGAAGTGAATGATGTTGGAGAGTCCTACACTCTTTCATAAAGAGTGTGTGTTACCAAGGGAAAAGAAGGAACCCCATTGGTCCATGGAATGGCCGAAAGTTTTTTAAACATGGCTGGGATTCCCTCTCATTTTATGTCTTGTTGACACATTAAAAGTTCATGGACCCTCTTGGATTTTTAATGTGTGACAAGTGCAAGAACCATACTAATATGTTTTATGCTCTAATCTTTAATTAAACATTTTAATTAAAGATCACTAATATTACATTACCTTATGTTATTAAACCCTTTTAATAACAATGTAATTAATAAAACCCATCAACAAATCATCCTTATGATTTGACCCATTTCACATATAATTGTTTAGAAAACCAATTTCCTAAATTTGGTGAGTTATTATTTAATTGCATGATCACATCATCAATTAAATAATCGTTTGTGTTTGCAAAGCTTATTATTTGGGTATAACCCGACTTGGATCATAACGTACTAACCACATCAATATTCTAAGTGTCTTGGGCACATAGAATCCTACAGAATCTTCCTGCCAAATCAACCGCCGACCTAAATGTGCTCGGTCGGGCAGCGATCATGTGCCTACGGATGTCTGCCGGCAAGCCCTGAATGTACCTCTTGATCTTTCGTGAAAGAGGTGTCACTTGATCCAGCACCAGACGTGCCATCTCATTGAATTAGCGGTATATTGCTAATGTGTCATCGTTCCTGCCTCCAGCTGCAAGAACTCTCTTTCGACTTTGTCCATCTCACGGTGAGGACATAATTCCTCAATCACCAGCCTTTTCAACTCTGGCCATCGCATCCTCCCGATAGCCCTGCTTCCCTCAACCTGGACGATATTGTCCCACCAACACAAGGCTGAGTCCACAGAAGAATAGGTACCAAACTTCATCTTCTGATCCTCCCGGCACTCGCTGATATTCAATACCGCCTCCATCTCTCTTACCCATCGGTGAACAGTAGCAGCAGTGCCGTTTCCATCAAAAGTTAGGGGCTTGCATTGTTGAAACATCCCATAATCACAGCCTCGTGCCGCCTACAACGCACGCTCTTCCTTTTCGTCCTCTTTATCATCGAAGAAAACCATTTCAGTCTCGGGTCGTCTCCTTTCGCCCGAAGGTCTACCCCTTTCCTGTCTCTCCTCGTCTCTAACACCTTTATAACTTCGGTCACCACAGACGATAGGATCGTCTGCATAACCTGATGCACTTCCTCCATGACTGCCTCTCTCATCGAGGCTCTTTGATTAGCATTCTCATCACCGCCCTCCTGATGAGGGGCCTCGGTTCCTCATGGACTACTCCTTTAGCCCTAGACCTTCCTCTTGTGACCCGTGGTTCAGCACCACGTCTACCATCGCCTTCACCTCGTGATGCTTTTGAAGATCTACCACCAGCCATCCTCTAAAAGCACACTATAAGATTCAAACACTAACGTGGTATTTCAAGGTAATAACTCAGTTTATGTCAAATTATAGTAAATCCCTAATTACAGTGGCTAGTTGTGATTAGCCACTTATTTTACTCTTCATACCCCAAGCATTTCCTATCCTGACATAATTAGTATCTAAATCTACACAAAAGCACACAAGCCACATTCATGCGCACATAATTCGGGTTAACATTAACTTACATAAAACGTTTACATAAAACCTTTACTTGCAGGCACGTAGCTACCAGGACTGGCATCCCTTTTCCTTTTAGTCCCATTCTCAGTTTAAGATTAGGTTTTTTCAAAATATTTACCCAATTCACTTAAACTTTTGCTCTGATACCAACTTATAAGGCCCCGTTCCCGGGACGCTTACAGCTAGTGGTTCATCGCACATAAAACATTATAAAATGTACATTAATTTTGCAGCGGAATTTAAATCATTCATTAATAACCAAAACATATCATTTACAACATTTTTTTTCATCTCAAAATACAAGAGATGGCAAAACACGGATGCCAGCCTCAAAATGCTCCAAGTAGCTTATGCATCCATGCCTGTAACTCCTCAGCATCAACATATACCTGCGAACTATCATGCATACAAAAGTCAGCGATGCTGAGTGAGTTCCAGTTTTATAATAAAATACACTTTTCTGTGTTAAAACCATTCTTTACTTTTATTCCAAAACATACTATGCTTTACAACCGTTCATGATCATGCATCATACGTACATACATATAATATCATTATTATCTTTGACATTACGTTCATTAGCTTTGTCATTCAACGTATTACATTATCGTTCACTTGTCTCCCTAGATCCGGTCAGACTTGACCCTCTTTGTGGCACTCAGCCACGATTACTGAGGTTGAATGACAACGATCCCGTTCAGTACTTTATTACGATAATTCATTTACGTTCATTTCATACGTTCGTTCTTTCATACGTATCTTTCGTTCATTACTCTTTGTTACTCAAATCTTGTCTCATGCAATATCCTCGACTCATGCTCGAAAGCTGATGCTGTGCTGGGGCCTGCTACCCAACCCCCAATTCTTGTCCGAAGACTGACACAACACCGAGATACGTGACAAAGATCCCATACGAGTCAATCACAGGGATTGAACCCCATCCGAGTCTGTTGCGACACAAAGTCGCTCATCTCATTACCTCATCTCATGGATAAGGGCCTCTGTCAAGTCTGTTGCAACACAGAGTCGCACACCTCATATCTCGTCTCATGGACAAAGACCTCTGTCGAGTCTGTTGCAACACAGAGTCGCTCACCACATATTTCCTCTCATGGACAAAGACCTCTGTCGAGTCTGTTGCGACATAGAGTCGCTCACCTCATAACTATGCTTGGCTTTATGCCACACCCCCGAAGTTATACATAACTCGGGTAACAACACCCCCACCAAAGTGGGTAACAACACCCCTACCGAAGTGGGTAACAACACCCCCATCGAAGTGGGTAACAACACCCCACCAAAGTGGGTAACAACACCCCCATAGAAATGGGTAACACCCCCATAGAAATGGGTAACACCCCCATAGAAATGGGTAACACCCCCATAGAAATGGGTAACACCTCTGAAGGTCAGTCACAAAGACTGGAGCCCTTGCGTGCACACTTTAGGATTTGGTGAACCTCACGTGGTAGAGCTTAAGGCATTAAGAGTCGTGCACCTCAGTACATATTACTGCAAGCCTGTCTATACTTCTCTCTTTATTAATGCATGCATTTATTCATTATGTTCCTCTTTTCATTATCTTCCACTTTACGTTACATAATACTTTCATTACATTTATTAACGTTCAACGCAAAGCCAAGAGAAGACATACATACATAATAAGGAACATACACATAAACATACATCATCACCATACAGGCACATCATACATGCATAACACACATCAAACATAAGGCATCATATCAAACCAGGCCTATCTTCCTATTTTACCCCTTGAAATCCACTTAGAAAACCTCAGGTCCAAAGTGGGCGCATGGGTCCTTCTAGGCACATGAGCACAAAAATTCTAAGTGTAAAATAGTCTAGGCGCATGGCCACTATTTGGGCGCTTCTGCCCTGTTCAGGTGCATGGCCACTATGCAGGCGCATGGCACCTGTTTAGGCGCATCAACACTTAGTCGTTTCAATCACTTTGGACGCATGGCACTATTTAGGCGCATGGCCAACACTTGGGCGCATGGCCAACACTTAGGTGCATGGCCACTATTTAGACGCATGGCCAAAACTTGGGCGCATGGCCAACACTTAGGCGCATGGGCCACTGTTTAGGCGCATGGCCAACACTTAGACGTCTGGCCACTCATGTTGGACACATGGGCCACTGTTTGGGCGCATGAACCACTGTTCATGTTCATCAAAACATTCTGAAATCTTTTCTATGCTACCAACATCGCCCGATTACCAATCTAATCATACCCAAACACAGATCTAACATACTAAGGCCCTCTAAGCATGCTATACATCATCACTAACCCATAATCATCACTATAACATAAATAAATACATACGTACATCATTTCAAACATAAGGCTGTAAACCCATGGTTTCTTTCAAAATGTTTACTTAGTATGCATAATAGCCCCAAATCAGTTGAAAATCAATAAAAGAGGGGTTCTAGAAACTCACCTTGAGCAGCCTTTGAGCAACACTCTTCCAGTTCAAGACCCACTTCGATTCAGCTCTTGAATCCTGAAAACAAACTCTAAACAACCAAAACTTTGATCAAGAACTCAATACTCAGCTGAAACCGAGCTCAAACAAGAGAAGACTTACCTTTTTCAGCTTCTTCTTCCTTTTTCTCTCTCTAGAACCGAGAGTCTCTCTCTCTCTTCTTTTTTTCAGCCGTGAAGAAGAAGATGAAAAAGGAAGAATGGGCACCCATGCCCTTAAATCCTTAAAATAATAAAAGTGTACTTTGTACACTTTTTCCCCTTCCACTTGTGCAAAGTTTCTATTCTTTCTATTTACTTTTCTTTTCCTTTAGTTTGAATAGAAATTCAGGGTGTTACATTCCATTAACCGTCAGCTTGCGGAATTAAGTAACCGCACTTCTCACTATCCATCGCAAACCTTCCACACGAAATGTGTGTAGGCTTCTTTTTGAAGCATTTTGTGATGTGCTAAGTGCGCTTATACGCGTTAAAGAGTCTTGTTTTGCTGTTCAGATTCTTGGCTTTTAACGTATCATGTAACTGTAGGACCCTGGGAAATGTAATTTTCAATTTGGCTTGTGTTATTTAACTCTAGGACTATTACTATTTTTTTGTTTTCGATTTGGAAGTGATAAACTTAACCGGGAAAATTGCGTAACGCACGAAACTTGAAAATGGGACAACAAAAAAATGAAACCAATCAACATCACTTAAGCACGGCCCCGTGCCTAAGGAGGCACGTCCCCGCGTTCAACAAAAGTTGACACCACCTGGCAATTTTCAGCCTTTTGTCTTGTTCCCCATCAATTGTGCATGTTAAAACCTGAGTTCATTTCCTGCAAAGTTCGTATCCACTTCCATTTTCACCTTATTTTGCATTTTTCTTTCATCTTTTCAAGAGTATTGGAACATGAGGTTAGTTTGCTAATTCCTATGATTATGATAGTCATTTACATGTAGTTAGGTGATTAGGTCTCTAAACAACCGAAATCCTAGCAATTATGTGTAAAGACTTGTTCTTAAACGTATAATGGAAAGATGAATGCTTTTCACCTACTTGTCATGTTTATTCTGGTAGTAGATTAGTGTTATTTAGTTTGTTTAGTTAGTACATTAGTTTGTTTTCTTTGTTAACAAGACTATTTTCATAATTCGTGGTGAAATCCTTATTTATCATATTCAAGTTACAAGATTCACAAGTGGTGTTAAAACTATATATATTTTTTTTGAGTATCTTGAATATTAACAAGTGATTAAAATATTAAACGTATAATCTTTGATTTTTAAAGCAAGAGAATGTTAAACCCATGCTTAATCGAAGGTTTACAAACAAAACCCACGTGTGCTCGAGTCAAGATTTTATGCCTAATCATGTTAACCACACCCCCATGTTTCACAAAACGCACCCCCATGTTCAACAATTTTTTTTCTTGGATGATAAATGTTCAACTATTTTTGAACATGAGTTGAATCATTATGATGTTATGTCTTGAAAAACACAGTTTTCACTACTATCATGAAACTGTTCAAGAATTTGTTTTGTATAGATTAACTTATTTTCTAAAATTTCAAGATCATGAATCATCCCTACTTACATTTTGAAGGGAGCCATGAGAGATGGTGTCATGATAGACTTCAAAGACTACTACAAAGGGTCAAAAGATCCCACTTACAAGCAGATGAGAAGAAACACTAGCGGCTGTCGGACAGCTAAAAAGATATAATAAATTATTGAGTGTTTAGTGAAAGCATTTATTCTCATAAAATAGACCTTCCGTTTATGAACTAACTCTTGAATTTTTAGCATCTTTCAGATTTAGTATGAAAGAATCTAACTCTGGGATGATAATGCAGTTTCATTCAGACTTGCTGGATATTAGCAATAAACATCCATTGCCTTGTTCGGTGTCTATCTCGGAATCTACACGGAACAAGAAATGGAGGAGGAAGCAATATCTGGAATGCCGGCGTACCATACCTTCCCGGACAAGGAAAGTAAAGCGGAAAGTGGTGCAATGAGGAAAGCATTTTGGGAGCGGATTGGAACCGGAGGGTTCAACTCAACTAAAACAAAAAGCAGTCAGATACGAGACCCGCTACTGCGATACATTCATCGGTTACTTAGTCATTCCATAACAGCTCGTGGTCAAAGCGAGGGAGTTGTTAACTTGAGGGACTTGTTCATTTTATATTGTATGGTTAATCAGTTGCCATGTAAAATTGGGTATTTATTTTGTAATCTTTTTGCTAGGAATGCGATTGTAGGTGTTCCAACACCAATGTTTGGAGGAAGCTGGATTTTGAACTTATACGAGAGCTATGGTTATAGCATTGAGGAAACTGAAGGAGTAATGCCAGGATTGTTAGACTTGAGCATTTGCACAAGTATGTACATGGTGACGAGCCTACCAAATTGGCAACCGAGGTTAATGGATAAGAAGGAACAAATCTGGGATCCGGCGGACCCCGAAGGAATAATTATGGACCTCGACATGCCAATACAGCCGGAAGGAGCTGGAGCCGGAGCTGGATCTTCAAGTTCACGTACAAGGGAATTCCCAACCATGTTAGATCTTTATGAGTCAACCAAACCACCGGCGACCAAGCAAGGCGATTATTTGAATATGCCCAACGAGCCTTCAACCGAGTTAGAAATCTGCATTCCCGAGTTGATGACCTGAGCAACGATGTCACGTACATCAGGAACCGAATGTACCATGAGTGGGGGGATATCCCACCGCAAAGTGCTTGAAATTTATGTCACGTACATCAGAAACCGTATCATTTTGGGGACCCAACACAGTTGTTCGTGCCAATCTATCTTTTAATTTATGTCATTTTGTTTATTATTTTGTGTGTTTAGGATTTTAATGCTTTCAATAAATTGGTGACATTTCAAGTGATCTCGAAGATTCTACCAAAGCAAGGGCAACCAAACACAAGTGACAAATTCATCATTTTTAGGGGAGTTATTTCATTGCCCCTTTCTCGATCTAGATTATGTTAATCACATGAGGACAATGTGAGTTTTAAGTGTGGGGATAGGAGTAATGCATTTGACTTTGCTAAAAAGGTCCAAATTTAAAAAATTTTAATAAAAGATCACTTAACAAGAAATTTTTGTGACAAGAAACCAAAAAATTAATATAATTTTGATAAACCAAATTATAATTATACGTTTTCGGGAAATAAAGAAGTAAATTCATGACGTCCAAATAAAATTAAATTTTTTTTTTGTGATATCCTTAAAAGCAATAATCTAATTTAGTAAAATATTTAATCATGTAAAATGAAACACTTTTACCCAATTCCATCCATATGTTAGTTTATTTTTGAGCCTAAACAACTTTTGCAATTTGCAGCTTTACTTTCATTCGGGATTTAATTGAGGGTACCATATGATACGTGTGATTAAAACTTGCTTTGGGTATGCATTTCAAGACCTTAAGTAGTATTTGTTGCATAAATATGAGTTAGGCACTAGGTAACCTTAACCATTCGAGCTTCAAACATTTTCTTCAATTTTCCTTACCCGAACATCAACCCTAGTTAGCTCGTTGAGCTTAAACGTTTTTATCTTTTAATCACCCGAACCACCAAGTCACTTAACCAAAAAGCCTTCAAAAAAATCCATTTTTGGTAAAGACACGATTTTGGCTTAAATATATATATATGTATATATATATGTATATGTATATATATGTATATATATATATATATATATATATGTATATATGTATATGTATATATATGTATATGTATATATGTATATATATATATGTATCTATATATGTATATGTATATATATGTATATATATGTATATATATATATGTGTGTATATATACATATGTATATATATATAATCTATTTATATATATATGTATATATATGTATATATGTATATATATATGTGTATATATATATATACATATATACATATATACATATATACATATATACATATATATATATATATATTGGTCTTTTACCGGCAGACCTTAAAGAACTAGAATGCATTCTTTTGGTTTCAATTTGCTTTGTTGCCTTCGTCACGCAAAACCAGGACTTCCCCTGGAAATCCGCGAACAAGTTTTCAATCTCACGTTCGACGCAAGAAAGAAATGGTGAAAAAAGGAACAAGTTCTGCCATTTTGTGGCATTTCAAAAAGTGCTATAAAGAGACGGGCAAAAAGATATGAATGAAGCCCGAACAGTGGAAATTGGTCCCATAATGGAAAATGCAAAAAAAAGATCAAACCGAATCTTAATACGACTACACAGAACTAATCCGATTGGGTGCTATTAGGCTTCAAGCGAATGATCCTTGAGAAAGGAAAGTTTTGTGTATCTTCGCGTAAAAGATGAAGTACGGTTCTTGAAAGCAAAATACGGTCTTGACAATCTGACCTTAAACGAGTTCTCAAGTTAGCATATCCCTTCTAGCTTGAAGTATTGTATAGGGAACCTTTTATCGCTTTCCTTGTAGTTATGTTAGAAAAATAAGCCAAGACCGTCGTCTTTAGCAATTAGCCACTTTTTCCAAATATTCCATACCCGAGCCCGAGCCAAGTCACAACCCGTCAAAGACCTAATGATTTATGCAAGTAAATATCTAAGTAGGTGGAGATTTGATCCCTTAACAAGCATATGATTTCACACGTATTCATACTAGGCAACTGAGTGTATTAGTCATACTTAATCTTCGTTATGACTCCATATATTTAGCCGAGTGTGAGTGCATCTTGTGAGAAATATGGATTTTTTCATGATAATAATCTTTACTAACCAGTCTATTGCTTGCTAGGATATCATTTTACATATGCTTGGAATATTTTATTTGGATGAAAATAATGTTTACTTGCGTATTTCTTGAAAGACATGTTTATAATTTGATTTATTTGGTTTTTGGTGGATTTGTCGTTTTAAGTGATTTTTGCTTGAGGACACGCAAAGCTCAAGTGTGGGGATGTTTGATGTGCTCCAAGTTATACATAAAAATCCTATTAAAAGCACATCAATTATTCCTTAATATCTTCCTTAAAATGATGAAAATGTACTTAAAATGTTAAATTGTGTTTTCAGATGTTTAAAAGGGCAAGATGGACAAAAGAAGCATATTTAGCAAAAAATTGAAGTAATCCGAGCTTTGGAGTCCAAGCATGGGGTCGTGCCTCATTAAGCACGCCCCCATGCTTTGCTAGAAACACATCCCCGTGCTAAGTTAACACACCCCCGTGTTTGGGCATTTGACAGGACAAAAACTATTGTACCCTAAAGGTAGACACGGGGCCGTGCCCATGAGGCACGGGGTCGTGCCCCTCCTCCAACATGGGGTCATGCCTCATTTAGCACGGGGTCGTGCCTGACACAACCTGCATGTATGAGCCAACCAACTTTCGTAGGCATTGTACAAGCACGGGGCCGTGCTTAAACACTCCAGAAAGCCTATATATAGAAGCCTAAGTTTACCATTTTTGGTAAGCTTGGTGGGAGAATTACTCTGCAGAATTCTCTCGGGAATCAAGACTTCAAAGTCATTTGGAGGCTCGGGAGATGCATACAACACTTGGAAGAAGCTCGGGATCGTCTAAATATCATCCATTATGGATTATCGGTTGATTGTTCCATTTCACCGATGATTACATATCTATCTTCTTTGTTATCTGTTGTTATGTTCAAGCTCATTATGAGCTAAACTCCTTTTTTATCATCCTAATCGGATGAAACTTATGAAATTGTGATGAACTAATGGTGTGATAAATATTATGTTAATACTATGGTGGTCTTGGGAAAACTATTGATGGGTAGCATCTACATTTGAATGGAAGTTATAAATTTATGGTTTGTGATTGTGATTTTCATACAAGGTTGAAAACTGTATGATTAACTTTCATTCACGAAACCAGTCTTCATAATAAATCCATGGTTAATGAACTAGAAATGATTATTAGAAATCATACCACCTTAACTTTCTGATCATTTGCGGGTTCCCTTTTATTTGTTTGAGAAATCTTCAGTAATGTATGCTTTTCTAAAATTAATGGTATGTTAGGAAGGAAATTGATCAACTCTCTTTTTAACATTAAGTTATATTTTCAGAAATCGTATGTCAAATAGGTCACAAAAGATTCACCTACATTACTAGGGCTTTGATCTAAGCAGTAAAACTCAACCTAACAAGAAATCACGCGAGCTCATCTTCATAAACATTAACATAATTACATTAATCCATATGTTTAAATCACACTACCAATTCATCACAGTTATATAAGTGGAGTCTAATTAGGATGATAACTTTTATTCCCTGGTTTAAATCCAAACGCTTCAAATCTTAGTTTACTTCATTTTTATCATTGTTTTTAAACCCTACAAATCTTTCCAATGCAACTTATCATTTTCTTTAACAAAAACCATATTTGATAGTCAAATGCCAAGTTAGTTGAGTAGGCTAGGTGTGTCCACGGATTGATACTCGGTTCTTACCAACACTATATTACCACATGACAGGTACACTTTCGTTTTTTGTGTGTGGTTTAGTACTTGTAATAACCAACTAAAACTGAATCTATGCGTCCCATCAACCACCCGACTAAGCTGAGCATAGTTCTTAATCATTATTGACTTAGAACTATGTATAACAACCTCAAACCTATATATGAAGTTCATACATATGAATTATACCAAATACAATAATAATATAAAATATTCAAAGACAAATAAACATCAAAAGCATATCATATTCCATTAAGTCGTTACATTACACATGTGTAAGAAATGAAAGACTTTTATATTAAGAACATAAACTAGGTACATGATGTATCAAAAAACTCCCCCTTGGACCTAGTTTATCCTATTTTCTAACATTCTTCACATGTTCTTGGAATTTCTTGTACTTCTCTTCTCTTCTCTAGTGACTCTGTGTGTATCTCAAGTGCGAAGCAGAGTCGTATAATATGTTGAAACTGTAGAGCTTGTACAATATCTTGCATGTCATAGAATAGTGGCCACTTGTATAGACTGTACACATCTTCAGCTGACAAGTTGGTAAGACACATTTGGTCAAATACCCTGATAGTCTCAATCTTTCCTTCTCTGTTTAGAACTATGACCACTTCCCCCGTCCTCCAGTTGTAATACAACCATTGAAGTGTGAAGTGAAGTTCTGAGGCATCTTTCGTAAAGGAATCTTAGACATTGTGCGTGGGGACTCCACTTCAGCACCACCTTAGGTCTTCCAGATATATAGGATCAACTTCAGTCTTATGAATGAACCGCTTAGGTTGTTGAGGTCTGAAGTTGACCCATCTAGTGTGGTATTCTTTCTTCAATGACTTCTCAAACCATCCCAACATCTTCCTCAGGTTGGCATACAAAAGGTCTAAACTAGCCAATCTGTTTAGCTCAAAACCAGTATACGTCTTCAGATCATGTGGATATCTAAAGTACTCAGTCCCCTTCTCTCTCTTCACAACATAGACATCCAAGTCTTCAAAATAAGCCCAATTGATGATCTTACCTGACAGTTTCTGATGTTTCTTGACTCCATACAGTTTGGTGTAGGCATTCAGCTTTGAAGGTGCATGTTGGGCCTTCATCTCTGATAAAAAAGCTACCCATTCAGCCTTCTTAATATCAACATTAGCATGTGTAGCTTGGGCTTTACTTTCTTCCTTCACCATCTCTTTCTCAATCTCATCCAGCTTGGCAAAAGTATCACTGCCAAAAGTTTCTCCTAAGTATGGGATAACGTTGCCCTCAGGGTCGGTGTACTGTGGATAGTGGTCAGACGTGACATCTTCAATATCAATCTCATCCACCACTTGTAGCTCCTCATCACTCAGAACATCTACCTCTAGAGCATCTCTGACAAGCTCATCTAGATTAGTCTAAACATCTCTGCGAGCTGCTCATCAGTCAAGTCATGAATGATTTCTGCTTCCCCAGGAGTGTAGCTCACCGACCTTCTCACAATCCCTTGCAAGTCAAGAATCATAGTTAGTTGAGTCTTGACTTGCTAAAGGGGAAGAACATCATAATTATCAGCCTGTGGAGCTTTGCTTTTGCCCTGATCATGTGTTTCTTTAGCTGGAGTTGTAGAGGACACGACTCTTTTGGAGCGCCTCTCCTGTGCTGCTTGAGTTGAGGCTAATGCAGATGCATCACCTTCTTGATCATCATCCTCATCCTTATCATCTCCTTTTCCTTTTCCACTTCCTCTAGCCTCCTCATCATCATCATCTTCTTCTGATTCATCATCTGTTAACTCATCATCATCATCTCTACTATCATCACCATCATGTTTAATCTTTAAGGACTCACCCTTTGTTCGCTTCAACCATAGCATCAACTTTTTGTTCTTTTTCTCCAAGCCCTCAGTCCTCTTGACAAATGTCATCACAAGCTCATTTTGAGCCTTCAGTGCATGGTGAGCTCAAACTAAAGCTCACTCGTGAGCAGCGTTCTTCTCTGTCAGCTGAGCAATATTCTCGCCTTGGGTGGTATTGACCTCTATCAGCTGGTTCATCTTGTTGGCTCTGAGATCATCTGTGGCTAGCAGTTTCAGAACCAGTCTATTGAGGCTAGCAAGTTGTTCCTCTAGCCCGATAGTGGATAGAGTAGAGCTCTGTGTAGGTGGGAATTGGGTGGATGTGCCAGCTTCGTGAGTAATGGGTGTAGTGATGGATGTGGTGTATATGGGAGTACGAATGGAAGTGGATTGTGGTTGAGCTATTTTGGGTATTGTGGGTGAGGTAGGTGGGAAGGTATGAGAGGTGGAGGGAGTGTCAGCAGTAGTAGAAGTGGTAGTGTGGGGACAGTGGTGGTGGCAGTGGTTGTGGTAGTGGTGGTGGTTGTGGTGGTTGAAGAATTGATCAAGGTGATCCTCTGTCTCTTACCCTTCTTGCCATAGGGATGGGCCATCCTCTTCTTCCCGGAACCCTTGGCTATCGGGGCTCCCCCTGAGCTGATTGGCTGGTCGGGTGTGTATATTGGATCTGTGACATCAGTGTCACCACCCTTAGAACCAACTTGGCATCCACCAACTACCTCTTTCCCCTTCTAGGTAGCCACAACTCGGCTACCGACTCTCCTAGTGAGAGGCTCATCATCAGACCCATCTTCTTCATCTAACAAGAAATCCTAGTGGAAGCAGCATGCTTAGATCCACCAAGTACAGCTGAAGTACTGTGTGGAGGTGGTGGAGATATAGTAGACGTGTTAGTGGCTCGTGATTGATTGGGACCAACAACTCCACCATCTTGACCGTCATCATGGTCATCAACATTGTCATCATCTTCTTCAGTGGGAACTGCTATGGGCTCAACATTAGAATCACTGTCATCGTGACGCCACTTCTTACGAGAGGGCGCCACATAATCCTCGTTGGCCGGATCGCCAAACAGTCTTTTGACCGACGGCTTCACCTACTTCCCCCGGTACACCTTCATCCTACCCAAAGTGGTGTCATCCATCACCTCTAACATAATAGCATCATCCTTCTCCTTAGGCAGCAGAGGAAGCTTCTCGTGTATGATCATCTGCAAGAACCTTGGATACATGTAGAAGCCTTCCTTGCCTTTGGCCTCAATGTTCTCTATCAGATACAAGAAGAGCATGCGGGAGAAACTGAATGGGTGGTTCAGTACTAGTCTAACGTATGCATTCTAGATTTGGTCGGACATCTTATCAAATCCTCCACACCTGGAGGCTATGCACTTGAGGATCACATGTGCCAAATACTTGAACTAGGGGCACATGTACCACTTGTTAGGACCGTTTTCGTATGGAGTGCTAATGGATTTTGCGTGAGACCAAATCTAATAGTGCGGAATCCTATTTGATTGATGATTCAATCAGTGAGAACGACAACCTGATTGATCTAACGATGAAACAAACGTTAAAAAATGATTAGAAATCAATGAGGAACGAACTATGAAGTTGGATTGGCTGTTTTGGATGCTCTGGACGAATAGGGTTTATGAATATTCGAAGTCTCTAGTTTTTCCACGAATTAAGTCGTATTTATAGGTTTTTAGTATTCATTCGTACGACTGAACCATTGGCATGGTTCAGTCGTGCGACAGATTCATGCGGTTGATTCATACACACATTGAAGGTTCAGTTGTGCGACTGAATCAACCTTTTATCTTAGTCATACGACTGTTCTAGTCTCCTGGTTCAGTAGTGCGACTGGTCCGTAAGTATGATTCATTCATGCGTATGGTCTATAAGTATGGTCCATTAGCATTAATAACCACCCGACTAAGTTGAGCATAGTTCTCAATCATTATTGACTTAGAATTATGTACAACAACGGCAAATCTATATATAATGTTCCTACATATGAATTGTACCAAATACAATAATAATATGAAACATTCAAAAACAAATAAACATCAAAAGCATATCATATTCCATTAAGTCGTTACATTACACATGTGTAAGAAATGAAAGACTTTTACATTAAGAACATAAACTTGGTACATGATGTATCAACACTCTTCAATCAATTAAACATAATTTTTCTGGGGAGAATTAGAATCCAAGAAGAAAATATCATCGGTAGCTTGGTCCAAAATGTTACTTGCAAATGAGAATGGTTATGCTTTGTATTGGTTCTATTCTGGCGATCAATATCACATGTATGATAAAATGGCTAATGTGCTTAAAACAAAACAAAGAGGCCTTATGGCCTAAGGTTCTCATGCCACCATTTAAATAGAAAGCAGTAACTTTCTACAAGCAATATATATATATATATATATATACAATATATATATATACATATATATATATATATATATTTGTGGGCCTTGGTAGAATATAGTGAATGATATTAGGGATGTTAAAGGACTAGAGATTAATGTTTTATTTTCTTTAAGATGCAAGGTGGGAAATAGTGAAAACACCCTAATTTGACTTGAAGCTGGACTGGATCGGGGTTGTTGAAGGATGTTTTTCCATTCCTGTGTAAGGCCCTGTTATAGGGACACACACATTTGATCAATCATCGCACACAAAACATAAAACATTCATTTACATTCACTAAAATACTGCAGCGGAATCATTTAACCAAAATCATTCATATACTATTAATCGCTTTTGCAATAAAAATACATCAATGTTAAAATACAAAAGGTCATTTGTTGCATTACATTACAAAAACATTAAAATAATACAAAATGGATGCCATCCAAAACAAGCCAAGTTGCTGCCCTCGTGCAATCCTCAGCAACTCTTACCTACCAACTAGAAAATACATAAAAAGTCAGCGTTGTTGAGTGAGTTCTAGTTTAGTAAAACATAATATACTTTACTTTCTTTTAAAACCATTTTTTACTTTCATTTGCGAACATACATCATACGTACGAATAGATAATCTTATTAATATCTTTCCTCATCATTCATTAACATTCACTCATCATTTAATGTATGTCATCGTTATATTTCATTCTCAATCATTGTTTTCCTTATTGTACATTTCGTACGTTCATCATCATTATTACTTACATTCTGGACCAATGTCATGTGATACCCCGATCATTGTGCACAAATCTGGTCACTGGGCCTGAGGTTTATAAATAGACCCCGGACATTGTGCACGAAACTGACTCCAGTACCTACAGCAAGCACAAGGGTCCTATATGTATGGTCAATCACAAGTATTAGACCCCCAGTGTGCATCCTTTCGGGGTAGCTAACCCGCACACAGTTGAACTAACACCCTTCATTGGGTGTGAACCTCCATACATTTGCTTGCAAGACTTTCATACATTCATTCTTACTTCATTCATTCTTCATTAAGTTCCACTTTTTATCATCATTAATTTCCACTTTCAATACATAATACTTTACATTCATTGACAATAACATACCATGGAAATATACATAATAAGGAACGTAAATAAAATATACATAAACATACATAACATAAGCATGCATAACATCATCACCCATCATCATACAACATCATATAATCATCATACATCACCCCCGGGAACATCCCAAGTCAAACCCTAAAACTTCCTTTTTTTCCAAAATTGAAAAATAATTCGAAGGCATTAGGCGCATGGACACTATGCAGGTGCATGCCCACTATATGGGCGCATGGCCTTCCAGTCACATGAGAACACTTAGGCATATGAGAAAATTTTAGGCCCATGAGCACTAGTTGGGTGCATGGCCTATACTTAGTCAATTTGGCCAACTTCTAGGCACATGGGCATGAGCCTGACTTAGGCGTATGGGAATTTGGGGCATTCAGGTACTATTTAGGTGCATGACCTTTGGGCTTTTAGGAACACTTAGGTAGTTTGGTAGTTGGGCGCATGGGTAACTACTTGAAACTAACATTATCATAATTCAGTGCCGAATCCAATTCTAACATGTTCTAAGCTTTGTTCAAATATTCTAGGCAACAAAAACATGCTCATAACATAAACACAACCATAAAGCATCCCAGACATATACACACCCATATTTCACACACACATACATACGGGTATACACACCCAAACTTATAAAAACGTTTAAACATGTATCTCCAGCCCCAAAACCAGTTATAACAAGTTAAAATAGGGTTCTAGAACTCACCTTTGGAAATCTTTTGAATAGTCTTCTTCAAAGCCAAATGCACTTACAGTTCAAACACCTAAAAACGCACCAAACACACAACCGAACACCAACAACACACATAAGCATAAACCCGATGCTAAAACCAACCAGGAACACTTAAAAACACCAAATTATTATATTGAATTTGGCTATCTTTTGGTTTTACTTTCAAAACCCAAGAGTTCTCACTTCTCTCCCTCTAAAACCGGTTGCAAAAGGTCATGTAACACAAGAGTGGGTGGTCATGCCACTTTTGTACAAATATAATAATATTTTGTCCTTTGTACACATTAACCCCTCCCCTTGGGTTTTATTGCATTTCTTTTTTTTTCTTCACTTTAAGACAAAAGCTTGAGTCAACCTTGCCTTTAGCTCTTTGAAAGCCTTCTCTTCCTCTTAACTCCACACAAACTTCATATCCTTATGGGTCAACTTAGTTAATAGGAAAGCTATCTTAGAGAAGTCTTGAATGAATCTCATATAATATCCCGCCAATCCTAAGAAACAACGGATCCTGGATGACATCTTTGGAGACTTGTATTGCATCAGCTTCCACCTTTGCCGGGTCCATCATAATCCCCTCAGGATTTACCACGTGATCCAAAAATGAACCTCAAAAAACCTAAATGCACATTTGGAGAACTTGGCATACAACTTTTGTTTTCTTAGTGACTCCAAAACTTCCCAAATGTGACCGGCACGCTCCTCCTCGCTCTTCGAATAAATCAAGATATCATCGATAAACACAATCACTGACTTATCCAACATTGGCCGACACACTCAATTAATCACATCCATAAAAGCACCTGGCACGTTAGTTATGTCAAATGACATAACAAGAAACTCTTAGTGTCAATACGCATACAAAAAGCAGTTTTAGAAATGTCTTGCTCCTTTACCTTCAATTGATGGCAACCAGATCGGAGTTCTATCCTCGAGAACCAACTAGCAACTTGGAGCTTATCAAACAAGTCGTCAATCCATGGTAGCTGGTATTGATTCTTCACCGTCAACTTGTTCAAATCACGATAGTCGATGCACATCCTCAAACTACCATCCTTATTCTTGACGAATAAAACCGGAGCACCCCAAGGAGAGATTTGGTCTAATGAACCCCTTACCAAGCAACTCTTGCATTTGTTGCATCAATTCTTTCATCTCACTGGGAGCTAAACAATATGGTGCATTAGTAATAGGTTGGACATCGGGTATCAAGTCAATCTGAAACTCCATCTCACGATCCAGTGGCACTCATTGTAAATCTTTTAGGAACACTCCCGAGATGTCACACACAATTGGTACATCGGAAAATTGTGGTGTTGGTGTATCCACATCCTTCACGTAGGCCAGATAGGCACTAAATCCATGCCTCATGCACTTTCCCGCCACTGCTATCGAAATCACCTTCGGAATCGTAATGAGTCGACTACCGTAAATCATCACTGAACTCATGTCGGGCTCTATCATTTGAATCATCTTCTTGCAACATACAATATTTGCCTCATAGGCCGCTAACCATTCTATTCCTAGGACTACATCAAACCCGCCTAAGTTCATCATAAACAATCTAGCAGGAAACTTATGACCTTCTAACTCTACATCACAGCCTTCTATTAGCTCAAAGATCCTGATAGACTCACCTATGGTGGTTTCTACATTGAAGGGCTCATCAATATTTCTACTTCTAGAAGGCAAATTAGCATAGAAAGCAGTAGAGAAAAACCTCTTACTAGCACCAGAATCAAATAACACAAAAGCTAGAGTTTGGTTTTCTAGAAACGTACCTGACACAACATCGGGGTCCGGCCTAGCCTCCTCCTTGGTCATCATGAAGGCTCTAGTGCTCGCCTTCTACCCTTCAGTCCCAGCCTTCTTCCCTTCCCTAGAGCTCTCAGCCCTTGTCTTCTTGTAGTCCCTGCTCATGTGGCCCTCTTCACAGTTAAAACACCTTGACACCTTGCACTCTCTCGCCATGTGGCTAGGCTTTCCACACTTGAAGGACACATTCAATCCCTATCTACACTTACTAGTATGCTCCCTTCGACACTTACAACACCTTCTAGACCCCGCACTGGGTGTGACCATACGCCGATCATCCACCCTTGCAACCTTATCGTTTCGGGTGGCCCTGCCAAACCCAAACCTCTTTCCATTCCAATTCCAGTCTCCACCACCTTTCTTGCTCACCTCAACCATGTCCACCTCTTGCTCATCATACCACCTTCCCACCGGATTAACTATTGAGCTAAACGTACTCGGCTGGGTGGCGATCATGTGCCTAGAAATATCTGCCATCAAGCCCTGGATATACCTCTTAATCTTTTGTGATAGAAGCATCACCTCATCTGGCACTAGTCGCACCATCTCGTTGAACTTGGTGGTGTATTGTTGGTGAGTCATGGTTCTCGCCTCCAACTGTAGTAACTCGCTCTCTACCTTGTCCAACTCCTTGTGAGGACAAAACTCCTCCATTACCAACTTCTTCAACTTTGTTCACTTCATCCTCCGAATAGACCTACTGCCCTCAGCCTTGACAATATTGTCCCACCAACACAAGTTTAAGTCCACAAATGAGTGAGTCGCAAACTTCACCTTCTGGTCCTCTCTACACTCGCTGATATCGAGTATAGCCTCCATCTCTCTTACCCAAAAATGAGTAGTAGCAGCAGTGCCATTACAATCAAAACTAGAGGGCTTGCATTTTTGAAATGCCCCATCCTTACATCCCCGTATTGTCTCGTGCACATGCTCCTCTTCATCCTCCTCATCACTAGAGACATTCTTCTCAGTCTCCGGTCGCTCTCTTTTCCCCGTGGGGCTATTCCTTTCCTTCCTCTCACCTTCCCTCACAGCCTTAATCACTTTGGTCACCACAGACGGTAGGATTGTCTACATGACTTGGTGAACCTCCTCAACAACAGCCTCCTTCACTAAGGCGCTTGGATTTCCACTTTCATTCCCACCCTCTGGATGAGGGGTCTCGGGCTATTAATGAGCCATCTCACCAACCTTAGCCTTTCCTCTTGTGACCGATGGTCCAGCACCACGTTCACCATGGCCTCTACCTTGAGAATCTATAGAAGATCTACCCCCAACCATCTTCTAGAAAAACTATAACACCCAAACACCAACATGGTCATTCAAGGTAATAGCTCAGTTTATGTCAAGTATAATAAGTCTTTAATTACAGTGGCCAGTTGTGATTAGCCACTTACTTTACTCTCCATACTCCAAGCATTTTCTATCCTGACTACATCAGTATCTAAATCTACTAAAAGCACATTCGCACATAATTCTGGTTAATCATCAAAGAAAATACCTGATGGCACGTAGCTACTCGGACTAGCATCCTTTCATTTTGTCCTGTTAGGTCTAGGATCAGTAGATCTAGTTCATTTTATATAGGCTTAGTACTTGAATTAATATGTGTAATGAATGGTTGTAAGTCATTATTATGTATGCATTAAATTTATAGGTTAACCCATATATATGTGTGTTGATTTATGTATGTTTGCAGGTACAAACATTATACTTAGTCAATTTCAAAAATTGACTAAGTGTAACAAACATCTACAGATGAACATTTTTGTTGATACATGTGTACCTAGTTTAGGAGCTTAATGTAAAATGTCTATCATGTCTTATATATATGTAATTGAATGGGTATGAATGAAATACAAAGTGTGGTTGATGCTTATAATGTTTAATATTTCATTGTTTACTATGTCATAACTTATAGTGAACTAACTATATAGGTTTGTGGTTGTTACACATAATTCTTAGTCAATAATGATTGAGAAACATGTTCAAACTAATCGTGTGAAGTTCTCATGCGAATGGACCATGCTAATGGACCATAAGCATGAATACTTCATGCTAATGGACCAGTCGCACGACAGAACCAGGAGACTGGATCAGTCACACGATTGAGACATATGATTGACTCAGTCGCACGACTAAACCTTCAGTTGTGCGGATGGATCAATTGCATGATTTAGTCGCACGACTGAACCATGCTAATGATTCAGTCATATGATTGGAAGACCCTAACCTATAAATACCACCTAGTTCATGGAAAAATGTAACCATTCGAATACCTATGCACATAATTGTACCCTAGCCATCCAGAGACTCAAGAAAACCTGTTCCAAGTTCATAGATCACATTTGATAGTTCTCTAATCATTCTTAACGTTTCATTAATCGTTAGATTGATCTAAACTGTGTTCTCCCTGACCGGATCGACAAGCAAATAGAATTCCACACTATTTGAGTTGGTATCCATGCAGAATCAGCTATTACTCCGTATGAAAGCGGCCCTAACATGCGGTATCAGAGCTTTGGCTCATGATTTTGCGTGTGATTTGATCGTTTAGTTGTAAAAATCACGTTTTTTCATTGAAAAACACAATCTTTTTGAGTAAAACAGTGTTTTCGACGTCTCCAGATCCAAAAGTTCACATTTTTCGGCTTACGACAGAATAGGGTTGTGAAAAATCGTATTTTTGTGTCAAAGTACCAAAAACCTTCGAATTTTCAAATCCAGCAGCCTTAGTCGCACGATTGGCTCAATCGTACGACTAAACTCAATCGCACCTCCCATACGCAAGATTGAACTCAGTCTCCCATCCATTCGTACGAATGAACACCCCATTCGCATTGTCCATCCGCACTTGTTCAATCGCATGATTGACTCATTCGCATTGGTTCAATCGTACGATTGATTCATCCGCATTAGTCCATCCGCACGATTGACCCAATCGCATCTCTCCATTCACACCAGTGAAACAGTTTTGTTCTAACTCTCAAAGTTTAAAGAAATGGAAGATCAGTACTCTGCGTTTACTGCAGGTAGGGACTCACGTATCCAGAACCTGTTACTTCTGGAAATTGAGATTGGGAATCACAATAAGCCACCTAAGCTTATCATGTTAGACGATTACCCACAATGGAAGCAAAGGTTCGAAATTTTATCTTAATGGTGTTGATCCCAATCTGTGGGAATCAATCGAGACAGGTTATAGCATGCCGGTTGGTGCTTATGGAGTTAGACTTACCTTGGGCGGCATGATTGATAGCCAGAAGGTGAAGTACAATGCTAAGAAGAAGGTGTATGCTCTGTTGACTCAGCGGATACCTAAGGATATATTCCACCAATTTTCCTAGAATAAATAGGCAAAGAAATTATGGGAGGCTCTGGAAAAACGATACGACGGGAATGCTTCGTTAAAAGCTCTAAAGGCAAAGGCTTTGAGGAAGGAGTTCGATAACTTCTCATTGATGGGTAAGGAGAGCTTGGATGATGTCATAGACTGATTCTACCATTTAATGAGTGAGCTGCACACTCATGGGGTTACAACGTCAATAGAAGATAAGGTATCAAGCTTCGCCGATGGTCTGCCAAAGAAGTGGGAATCGTTTGTGTCAAACTTTAGACTAAACAATTTACTGACAAAATTAGACATAAACAACTTCATCCTGAAACTGAGGGAGGAAGAACTGAGGATGAAGTACAGGTCTCAGAAAGGATCTTATGATCAGAACCTGTCTCTGTAAATTCAACTTGCACCTAAAAAGATCTGGAGCACCACTTCAAACGGCATTCATGTCGTGTTCAACCGCTCCTTCCAAGCCACTACTTCAGAATCTGACATGTCAGGTTCATCTTGCACCCAATTTATAGCACCTGAAGTAAATGCTACGAAGTTGAAGACTGAGAATCTCGGTAATATTACTGTAGAGGTTGAAAAGGAGCATATGGACCTGTTAGTTGTAGTTGTTCACTCTTATGATGGTCTAGTTGCATGGAAGATTGGAAACTGCCATCTTGACGATGAAGACTACAAGCAGGTAGATGAAACTGTACTCGAAAGAATGGATATCATGTGGGTGTTGGCTAGTGCTGTCTAGAGGGCGGAGAAGTTTGTGAAGAAAACTAGACAGAACTTGACAGCCACAAAGGATACGACTTTTGGTTTCGATAAAACCAAAGTTACCTGTTTTAACTGTGGACAAAAGGGGCATTTTAAACGTGAATGTGTTAAGCCCAAGAAAATAGGTAATGGTGATCCATTCTCCACCTTCAATCGTCAAGACAAACCCACCAATGGTGCTACATCGTCAAGCAAGGATCCTAAGGCCTTGACTACACAAGATGACGAAGGGCAAGATTGGACTTTTCGTTTTGTATCTCTGGGAGAATCCAACATTGCCTGTGTTCAGGGTTAGGATGATGACTCTGCAAGCGAAGGTGAAATCACGGTGGAACTAGTAATGTCTAATAATGAAGAAACTGTGAATGTGGTCAGTCACCTGAATGAAGAAGGTCTCAGAACAACATGTTCAGAATCACTAGCACCCGAACAGTTAAACTCTGTTATGATGGCTGATTCAACCAAAATTTCTTAAGTAAGTACCAAAGACCAACTGTTTGATAGTCATGCCTGTAATGAATTATAAATTTAGAGAAAGCATAGACTCAAAATTTGCTAGGTTATTAGATCACAATGATAGCCTAGTAAATGACTTACAATTATGCACAGAAGCTAACTGGATTTTAAAACAAAATGAGCATAGTTATAAAGAGAAAATAGAACTGTTAAATAAAAAACTATGGGAAACCGAAGTTGTTTCTTTTAACCAAGCTGCATCATCTGACAATAAGGGGCTGCTTTCTACGGATGAAGTACACTGGGGACATCAACGCAGGTGTGCTCAACAAAAGCAATCTGTGTCCTAGTTCAAGTACTTGGCTCATGTGCTCCTCAAGTGCATAGCCTCATGAAAAGGAGGGTTTGATGAGATGACTGATCAAATCCAGAATGCTTACGTAGCTCTGGTACTAAACCATCCGTTTAGTTTCTCTCGGGTGATCTTCACGTATATGGTAGAGAATATAGAGGCCAAGGGCAAGGAAGGCTTCTATATGTACCCTCATTTCCTGCAGATGATTATTGACCAGAAGCTTCCTTTGCTCCCAAAAGAGAGAGATGATGTTGTTACACTTCAGATTATGGATGATACTACACTTGGTAGGATGAAGGTGTACCTGGGCAAGTAGGTGAAGCCCCCGGTGACGAGATTGTATAGGCATCTGGCCTGGAAGACTATGTGGCACCAGCTCGCAAGAAGTGGTGTCACATTGATAGTGATTCAAACATTGAGCCCATAGTTTTTCCCACTCATGATAATGATGACGATGACAGTGAAGATGGTGGAGATACTGGCCCAACTCCATCAAGGGTCACCACCACTGATATATCATCTCCACCATCCACTCACGGTGGAACTGAGAGAGTTGCGATCCATTAAGACTTCCACCCAGATGAGGAGGAAGCGTCAGATGAGGAGCCGCGAGTAAGGACAGTGGGCCGTAAGGTTGTTGCCACTGAAAGAGGGATTGCGGCGGTTGGTGGACGCAAGGGTGAGTCCAGGGATGCTACTACTGCTACTATTGATCCATCATACATCCTTGACCATCCATCAACCCAGGGGGAGCATCCTCTTCTAAGGGCTCGAGGAAGAAGCGGATGGCTCAGCCCCATGGCATGAAGAGCAAGAGGAGGATGATTACCCTGATTACCACCACATCCACCACCTCTACCATAGCTACCACCACCACTACCACACCCCGTACCACCACTACCACACCTCCCACCACCACTAGCCCACTTCCTACCACCACTAGCACAACCACCCCTTCACCATCCACTCCTATTCCACCTCTTATATTCACCACATCCACCACCACCCTATGAGTAAGGACTTCTACTCAAGTCCCAATGAGCCATGGACCCACTCTACCCTCTATCGGGGTAGAGGAACAGCTAGCCAACCTCAACAACATGGTGCTAAAGCTGCTTGCAGCCGATGAGCAAAGAGCTGCACAGCTCAACTAGCTTATGGAGCTTAATGTTGCTTAGGCCGAGCATATTACATAGCTGCAGGAACAGAATGCACATTATGTTCAGTGGATAGAGGAGCTAGAGAGAAAGAACAAGAAGATCATGCTCAGACTTAAAGGATCAAAAGATGATCCTTTGAAGATAAGGGAAGGAGAGGATGATGATGATGATGATGATGATGATTCTGGTGAAGAAGATGAGGGTGATGATGAAGGATAGAGTGCAAAGAAGAAAGGGGAAGATGATGATGAAGAATTTAATGCTGCTGCATCAGCCTCTACTCAGGGTAAAGAGAGGCGTTCTAAGAGAGCTCAAGATCAAGGATCATCGTCTTCAGCTCCTCCAACTGAAGAATTGATCGATCAAGAGAAATGTAAAGATTAGATGTTTTGTATATAGAAAACTTTTGTACTTGATTCGTATATTATGTTAATGTAATTTATGATTATCTATGTTTATATATGTTTAAATGTCTTGATTAACTACTAATGATTGATGTGTTGAATGTTTAAATCAAGCAAATAAATCAAGCAAATAAAACTTCATAGCAAGATGAATATGATATTGCTCCCCTTTATCAAATCAAGTCTCAATTCACCATGATTCTTGATTTGCTAGGGATCTTCAGAAGGTCAGTGAGCTACACTCCTAAAGAACGAGAAATTATACACGATCTGACCGACAAGCAACTTGCTAAGATGTTCAGACTGAATCCTGACGAGCTCATTAAACGCTCCAAAGGTTGATGTATGAGTGTTGATGAGCTAAACGATGTTGATGAAATAGAGATAGAGGATGTCACGTCTGATCACTATCCATAGTACACTAACCAAGAGGGAAATGTGATCCCCAACTTGGGTGACACTCTCGGTAATGCTACATTTAAAAAATTGGATGAAATGGTGAATGAAAAAGATAAGGATGAAAGCCAAGCCCAAGCCTCAGATGCAGATGTTGATATAAAGAAGGGTAAATGGGCAGCTTGTTTTGCCGAAATAAAAGCCCATCGCACAGCTCAAAAGCGAAATGCCTACACCAAACTCTACAAGGTCAAGAAACATCAGAAGGTGTTTGGCAAGATTATAGCATGGGCGTATTTTGAGGAGTTAAACGTTTATGCTGTAAAAAGGGAGAAGGAAATAGAGTACTTCAGGTATCCTCTTGATCTGAAGACTCTCCCAAGCTTTGAGCTCAACCAACTGGCATGCTTAAATCTGTTGTATGCAGATCCCAGAAAGATGTCAGGTTGGTTTGAGTCTGCATTAAAGAAGGAATACCACACCAAATGGGTAAACTTCAGACCACAACAACCGATGAGGTACATCCGTAGGTCTGAAGTGCATCCCACATATGGAAAGCCTAAAGTAGTGTTGAAGTGGAGTCCCCCGTGCATGATGTTGAAGATTACCTTACGTGAAATGCCTCAGGACTTCACTCCACATTTCAAATGGTGGTATTATGACTGGAGGATGGGTGAAGCGGTCATAGTTCTAATAGAGAGGGCAAAATGGAAACTATCAGGGTATTTGACCCAATGTGGCTTACCAACTTGTCACCTAAAGATGTCTACACTATATACAAATGGCCACTATTCTATGACGCGCAGGATATTATACAAACTCTCCAATTCCCGAATGTAATACGGCTCTGTTTTGCATTTGAAATACATGCAGATTCATAAAAGAGGAGAAGTACAAGAAATTCGAAGACCTAATGAAGAATGTTAGACAATGATGTAAACTAGGTCGAAGGGGGAGTTTGTTGATACATGTGTACCTAGTTTAGGAGCTTAATGTAAAATGTCTATCATGTCTTACATATATGTAATTGAATGGGTATGAATGAAATACAAAGTTTGGTTGATGCTTATAATGTTTAATATTTCATTGTTTACTGTGTGATAACTTATAATGAACTAACTATATAGGTTTGTGGTTGTTGTACATAATTCTTAGTCAATAATGATTGAGAAACATGTTCAAACTTAATCATGTGAAGTTCTCAAGTAAATGGACCATGCTAATGGACCATACGCATGAATAATTCATGCTAATGGACCAGTCGCACGACTTAACCAGGAGACTAGATCAGTCGCATGATTGAGACATAAGATTGACTCAGTCGCATGACTGAACCTTTAGTCGTGCGGATGGATCAATCGCATGATTCAGTCGCACGACTGAACCATGCTAATGGTTCAGTCATACGATTGGAAGACCCTAACCTATAAATACCACCTAATTTGTGGAAAAACATAACAATTCGAATACCTACACAGTAATCATACCCTAGCCATCCAGAGACTCAAGAAAATCTGTTCCAAGTTCATAGATCGTAGTTGATCGTTCTCTAATCACTCTTAACGTTTCATTAATCATTTGATTGATCTAAACTGTGTTCTCCTTGAGTTGATCACCAATCAAATAGGATTTTGCACTATTTGAGTTGGTATCCGTGCAAAATCAGTTAGTACTCCGTAGGAAAGCGGTCCTAACAATTTTGTTCTTCCGTAGATATGTTTCTTACAAGTAACAAACATCCGAAGATCATCTGCGGATGAACCATCAACTGGAGTGAAGTGAGAGTTCCAAGTGAAGATTCCTACGGAAGAACAATTGCTTCCAAAGAACAATTTTGCTTCAGAAGAACAAGATTCCTACAGAAGAATAATTGCTTCGGAAGAACAAGATTTCTACGGAAGAACAATCAACTACGGAAGACAATATTCCTGCGGGGTCCAAACACTTGTATTCAAACAATACAAGTGTTACAAGTCAACAACGAAGTTATGCGAATCCTAAGAAATCTAATGATTCCTTAACAGTAACAATTCAAATCCCAGGAGATCTGGTGTTTCATTAACAGAAACATTATCGTCTATATATATGGATCCTAGGTTTCCAATCAAGGGTACGGTGACGGCAATACGACGATTCCAAAAAAAGAAAAACATCACGTCAAATCACACAATAAAACCCTAGCAGCCATCACATTATAAAC
Organism: Flaveria trinervia; assembly: GCA_025506515.1. Taxonomy (NCBI): domain Eukaryota; kingdom Viridiplantae; phylum Streptophyta; class Magnoliopsida; order Asterales; family Asteraceae; genus Flaveria; species Flaveria trinervia. Next base: position 38,829,280 of record CM046446.1, read on the forward strand.
ACAAAGTTAATATCATCCGTTCATTATTTGTAATCATTAACATGTTTTAATGAAATACATTTGAATTTAAACTTTGTTCACACATTAATTGTGTTTCTTTCACTGTGTTCTTGAATCTTTGTTGATATTGAAATATAATACAAACAATTAAACCAAGCTAACATTAATTCTGCAAACGTTGACTTCATTTCAACCAACGATGATAATTCCTGATTGCGATCCTGGATAAACAGGTGGTATCAAAGCCAAGTGCTCATTGATTTAGATCAATTGATCTATCAATGTTAGTTGTGTTTAATTGTTCCTGAATCTTTAGATTTATTAGTTTTTACTAATTGAATCTATCTTTTCTGAGCAAAAGTCTGTATGATATTAAATTTGTCATTTAACTTGGATCTATATTCAAATCAATTGAATAGCAGATCTTAGTTATTGATCAAATCAACAACTTGTTCATATCTCATGAACAATTTCGTTAGTTAACATCTTAGATCTTAACTAATCATGAGCAACTTTGGTGGATCATCTTACCAACCCCCAAAGTTGGAAACAAAAGCAGATTTCAAATCTTGGAAAATCAAGTTCAGGAATTATGTAACTTATATAGATTCTGACTTATGGGTCTCCATAACAGAAAGTCCTTATATTCCACCCACCCTCGGGCCGGATTATAATGATAACAATCAACCCATAAGCACGAAAGATCTGCCACCTAATGATATTAAGAAGGTTTGAAGTTGATATCAAAGCATACAGCTTGCTTAGTATGGCTTTACCGGAAGAAATATTAATCAGATGTGAAACTTATAAAACAACAAATTCCTTGTGGAAGATTCTTCATACACTCTGTGAAGGGAGTGATGAAATCCGAAGCATTAGTAAGGACACCCTGCGTTCACAATATAAAACATTTCATCATATTGAGGGTGAATCAATTCCTCAACAACTCCATAGGTTTATGCAACTTGTTACAGAAATGAACATTCTGGAGTTGAAATACACAAATGAGGAACTGAACAAGAAAATGCTCCATACTTTACTAGAAAGTTGGAATCAAACTGTATCCATGTTCAAGAAAACCATAGATCTCAAAGTAGTCAGACTAGATACTCTAGTGGCTAAAGTTGAGGCTCTTGAAATGGATAAGAAATCAAGAAACAAGAGTGTAAGAACTCATGTATCACCATATCACTTTAAAGAAACAAGAAGTGCTGGAAGTGCTTTCATGTCTAGTAATGATGGTGATAACTCTTGTACTTGAGTGAAGATGAAGAGGAAGTAAGTTTCTATGCTTCAAAACCTCCTAAGAAATCTTCTCAAAGTAAGTCAAGAAAAGAGAAAGAAAGAACAGATGATCAAAGAGATAAATCATTTGAAAAACCATCAACTAACAATCAATTAGAGTCTATCACTGTCATTCTTGACCCTGAAGAACAAAAAGCAGCTTTTGCAGCTTTCAGTTCCAGCTTTCAAGCTTACTTAGGAAGTCCATTGCCCACTGCCAACATGTGCCAACAAGATTTAGAAGAACTGCCTCCGGATGTAGTGGAGGAGATGGATCTTCAATGGCAAATGGCAATGATTTCTTATAGAGCCAAAAAATACCTAAGAAGAAACAAGAATTTGGCTGCTGCAAGTAAATCATCACGTATTAGAGTTGATAAGTCAAAAGTAAGATGCTTCAAGTGCAATCTCTATGGACAGTTTTCTAGAGAATGTAATCAACAAAATTCTGACTCAGCACAACATCAGAATCATTAGGCCAAACAACCTTCATAAACTAAAAGATTATTCAGACAACCACAACTGGCCAACTCATCCCCACTAGCCACCAATACACCAGCAGGAACTAGCAACTTTAAAGAATCTGGACTGATCATTCTACAAGATGGAACCTGTGACTGGAGTTTGTATGATAAGGAAGTCTTAGAAGAAAATCAAGCTCTAATGGCTCACATGGAAAACAAAGTTCCACCCATGGCAAGTGAGGTAAGAGACAGGTTATGTTCATCAATATGTGTTGGGGAAGTAGAAAGACATAGAGTCCATGCTCAACAATTAGCTAATAAAGTTAAAGAAACAATGATTTTGAATGAATCTCATGTAAGAGAACATAAGTTATATCAAATTAAAATTAACTCTTTACAAAAGGATTTAGACAAAATTGTTTCTGAAAATTACAGTTTGAAAGCACAAGTTGAGCATCTGACCTCTTCCCTAACCAAATCTATGGCTAATCATGCATCAACTGAAGTGAAACTTTAGAAGTTTCAGCTCTCATCTCAGTAATATGAGAATTACTAAATTCTCATATTGAATCAAAGAACAAGTCTGGGTTGGGTTATAATGTTGTGACACCTCCTGTAACAATAACTATGTTCCTTTGCCTGAATCTATGACAAATAATTTGTCAAAACATTTTGTGCCAAGCACCAATATAGGAACTAGCTCTAATCAACCAAACATGATAATAAAACTTAGGTGAATGAAACTAAGTCTTCTGAATTAGAAAAGATTAATCAATTGAATTCAGAATTTGACTTTGATGAGTGGGATGACTTGGATGATTCTGATGAACATGATGATGATGTTGTCAATAAGGGTAAGAATGTTGTTTTTGAAACAAATATTCCAAAAGTGCTTGAAGAAACAAAGCTGTCATACCCTCCTAAACAAAGAAACATGCTTAAAACCATCTGCAAGAGAATAGCTCAATTAAATGAAGGTCTTCAAGAGCTAAAATAACAATAAACTTCTTCTAATAAAGTAAATAAGAAGTCTGCCTCCACTGAGGAAAGACACAAATCCATAGAAAAAGGAAGGAAAAAGGCATCAGTAGATCATCAGCGGAAGAAGAACCTCTCTCCAGTACCGGATCTGCGGAAAAAGAAAACTTCAGTAGAAGTTAATATTGATTCAGTAGATAATCTACGGAAGAGGAATTCAGCAACAAACAATCAAAAGCTACATAAAGTGGAAAAGAAAGAATCCACTCCAAAGCTAAAAGAAAATGAAAAATATAAAAAGTTGGCAAAGCATAAGAATGATTCTCAGAAAGAATCAGATAAGAAGTATTGCAAATGGTGTGACATGAAAAACCATAATACTGAAGATTGTTACTATAGTAGTTACAGTTCTATTTTCAATATGAACAATCACATAACTACTGGCTGCTACTTCAACAAACATTGTGCTATCTACAACAAAAATAACCATTCCACTCAGGAATGTTATTTAAAAAAAGAACAAGGCAAAAGGCACAAAGAAGAAAGAATCAGATAAGTCTGAATCACACACTCAATCTACTGATTGTGAAAAGGATTCAAAACTAAAGAAGTCTGAACAGAAATCAAAGTCAAAATCAAAGGATAAAACATCCTCAAGTGCTCATCTATCAAAGAAAAGATCAACTTTCCAGTAATCAAAAACACCTCACAAAAGGGTAGATTTGACTGATAAGGAAACAAAGGATGATGATGTATGCTTTGATAATTTTGAGAAGGGAATTCATATACCTATTTCAAAAACAAAAGATTCTGAGAGATTTAGTCATAAAGTTTCATTATCAAAACCAAAGCCTCAAATGAACAACCTTAAGTTGAATCAAGAAGAAATTAGGAAACAAGAACCTAGTTCATCAACACCCCCTTCAACGGAATCATCCTCATCTAAGACAACTCAGAATGAATGAAGCAAAACTAAAACTGAAACTTCAAGACTTATTCATGAAGGAGTAACTATTTTAGTCACTGCTGGCAAACCCAAAATCATTAAGGCTTGGGTTGTCAATTCTAACTGATTTATTTCTGAATTAGGAACAATATTGGAGAGCTGACAACAAGTGGTATGTTGACAGTGGTTGTTCCAGGCATATGATAGGAAACTGTTCACTTCTCCCTGATTTCAAACATAAAAATGCTTCTTATGTGGCATTTGGTGGGGATAGAAAATGAGGTAAAGTTGTTGGTGAAGGAATGGTAACAAATGGTGTACTCAAGTTTGAGAATGTAAATAATTTACAGTATAATTCACTAAGTGTGTCTCAAATTTGTGATCAAAATTATACAACATTGTTTGGTAATACTAAATGTTACATTCTTAAGCCAAGTTTTTCTGTTCTAGAATATTGGGTCCTCTTCAAAGCATCAAGAAAAGGAAACACTTATGTTTTGGACATAAACAACACCTCTCTCATAAAACATGAAACATGCCTTCTATCTAAGTTATCAGAAGATGTATCTCAATTGTGGCATAGAAGGCTTGTCCATTCTAACATGAAGAACATGAATAAATTGTTGAAAAATGACTTAGTCATTGGATTGCCAAAAAAGAGTTTCATCGCTCAACTCACTGTTCTTCTTGTTACAAAGGAAAGCAACATAGAGTGTCACATAAATCCAAAATTATCAATACTAATACTACACCACTCAAATTGCTTCACATGGATCTGTTTGGTCCTACCAATGTGATGAGCATTGGAAAAAGGCAATATTGTTTGGTGATAGTTGATGATTTCACAAGATTTACATGGGTCTTTTTCTTAAAACAAAAGATTTAAACATTAGAAATATTAATGGACTTTGTCATCAAGATTGAGAATCAACTTGATGCAAAGGTTAAAATTTTTAGGAGTGACAATGGTACTGAATTTGTCAATTTTGAACTCCACAACAAAATGGAGTGGCTGAAAGAAAGAAATAGAACTCTCGTTGAAGCAGCCAAAACAATGCTAGGTAATTCACAATTGTCCATCACATTTTGGGCTGAGCTAGTGAATACTACATGCAATGTTAAAAACAGAACAATAATTGTCAAAGAACACAACAAAACTCCTTATGAGCTCTTGTTTAAAAGAAAAGCATACATACGATATCTTAGAGTTTTTGGGTGTCATGTATCTGTTTTAAACATAAAAGAGTCCTTGGGAAAATTTTCAGAAAAAGCATTTGATGGTTTCTTTGTTGGATATTCTTCAACATCTAAATCTTATAGGATCTCTATTCCATAACATAAAATTATGGAAGAAACTCCTAATGTATCCTTTGATGAATCTGTATTCACTAAATCAGTTAAATTTTCATCATGGTTGTTGACATAGATGCTCTGACTGAATCATTTAACTATGATTATTTGAACACTGAAGGATCTGATGAAGTATGTTATCCATTTCTTCCACCTCATATCAATGAAGTAACATTATATGCTGATCCTCCAAGGATACACACATCCTCATGTGGAAACCCTTCAGCAGCAGCTACTGACATTGGATGTGGAAATGAACACTGTGCATTCGGAGATGTGAATGTTGTCCCTGCAATAGATCCATGCTCTCAAGTGAATACAACAAACATTGGAAATGTTTCAAGTCCTCACTTATCATCTGGGGAAGTTGTTGTAACTCCTACGAAAGAGCTAAATGATTCTAGAGAAGTTCCTATAACTCCCACGGAAGAGCAAACTGATTCAAGAGAAGTTCCTATAACTCCTACATAAGAAAAGACTGATTCTGGAGAAGCCCCTACATCTCCTCTAGAAGACAATCATGATGCTACTGATAATCAAGCTACTGAAGATCATTCAACACCACATGTTGAACATTTTGACTACTTCCTAAATTCTCAACCTAGTTTCGATCAGTCTGCACCGATGGATATGACTAACCTGGAATCATCTATTCTAGTTGAATCAACTCCATCAATAAGAATCAATAAGACTCATCCAGTCAACAATATCACTGGAGATCTTACAAAGAGAACTACAAGAAGTCAAAGTGGTACTGTCAACATTTGTCTTTTTAGTTATTTTCTTTCACAAGTGGTTCCTCCAAACATCACTATTGCTTTAAAGACAATAGCTAGATTGAAGCTATGCAAGAAGAGCTTCAACAATTTAGAAAGCAAAAAGTATGGTCTCTAGTTGATTTACCAGAAGGCCAACATCCTATTGGTACGAGATGGTTATACAAAAATAAACTAGATGATAGAGGAATCATTGAAAGAAATATAGCAAGGTTGTTTGCACAAGGATACACACAAGAAGAGGAATAGACTATGATTAAGTTTTTGCACCAGTTGCAAGAATTGAAGCCATAAGAGTGTTCCTAGCTTATGCGTCATATAAGAAGTTCAATGTGTATCAGATGGATGTCAAGTGTGCATTCCTATATGGGATAAATGATGAGGAATTTTATGTCTCACAACCCCCTGGTTTTGAAGATCCTCATTATCCACATAGGGTACACAAGCTAGATAAATCCTTGTATGGTCTTCACCAAGCACCAAGAAAGTGGTATGAAACATTATCATCTTTCTTGCTCAAGCATGGCTACAAAAGAGGAACCATTTATCAGACACTCTTTCTCAAACAAGAACATAAAGATCTCTTTGTTGTTCAAATATATGTTGATGACATTATATTTGGATCAACTAATAAGGGATTGTGTGCAAATTTCGAAGAGCTGATGAAATTGAATCTCAGATGAGTTCAATGGGTGAATTGACTTTCTTTCTTGGTCTTCAAGTTCATCAAAAACCAGATGGGATATTCATCAATCAAGAAAAATACGTACATCAAATTTTGAAGAAATACAATCTTACTGATGTATCCTCATGCAAAACACCAGCATCAACAATTGATAAGATTGTGCCTGATCCTTCAGGATAATCTATTGATCAAAGATTATATAGATCAATGATAGGATCTCTTATGTATTTAACTACCAGTAGACCTGACATTATGTTTGTTGTGTGTGTTTATGCTAGGTACCAATCTGATCCAAAAGAATCTCATTTGAATGTTGTGAAAAGAATCTTTAGATATCTCAAAGGAAACCAGGACTCGGTCTTTGGTATGCAAAGGATAGTGACTTTACACTCTACTCAAACTTAGACAATGACTATGGTGGTTGTAACAATAACAGAAAATCCACAACTGGTGGATGTCAATTCATCAGACCAAGACTAGTATCATGGTAGTGCAAGAAACAAACCAATGTCTCTGTATCCATAGCTGAAGCTGAGTACATAGTTGCTTTAGCTGGTTGTTCTCAAGTCCTTTGGTTGCAAAATCAATTGCTTGACTATGGTTACAACTTCCTTCAAACTTCAATTTACATAGACAATTCTGCTGCTATGTTTATAACTGCTAATCCTGTGCAACATAGTAAAACAAAACATATTGAAATAAGATAATATTTTCTAAGAGATTGCTCAGAAAAGGGTTTGATTAAGTTAGTCAAAGTGGATACATCAAATTTGCTTGCTGATTTATTCACTAAAGCCTTTGATTCAGTTAGAATTAATTTTTTAATTGAGTCTCTGGGCATGATTAACTTAGATTACTCATTTTGAATCATCAAAATACTGTGTGTAATGTTGCTTCAGCATGACATATGCTTGGGAAATGATAGTATACTTTATCTTTGCTTATTCCTGAATTCTTAAATATCATTAAATCTAAGCAAGTTTCTTGATATGTGAGTAGGTTCATCTTGAGTGGAAACTACACTTACTGCATGCCAAACATAATTCAAATTGATTGTTTATCGGAAACTTAATTTTGAGGATACAAAGTGAGTCTTATTCTAATGTGATCAAATCACTCATCTAAGCACACTATGTACCGATACTTTATAATATCTATCTTTGCAAATCATACACCCTTTGTTTTGTGTAAACAAAGACCTGGGTGTATGATCACCATACTGTATATCAGTTATCAAAGGTGAAAAGATCATGATCCTCATCATCCCTCTGTTTTGTGTAAACAAAGACCTGGGTTAAAGGCACCTTTGCATTTACGTGAGTAAAGACCTGGTGACCTGATGATGATCATATCTAAGCTCTCAAAAGAATCCTATGTGATTAATTGTATATTAACCTAGAGCTTTTATATCGATGCATTAATGAGATGTATAATGCATCTCAAGATAGAATTTATAACTTAAAGTACATAGTTATTAAGTGTAAAAAGTGATGATTTGACTTGCAAAGGGAAGACAAAATCTTCATGAATTGAATGTGAAGCCCATTACAGTTATTTCCTAATCAATATGAAAACATGATAAACAGCATGCCTAGTTGATACATTAGCTCTTGTATGGATTTAAGTGGACAATATACTTGCAAACAAAACTATGTTCAGGTACCAGTTCAATAAAATAACTCATCAGGAAGAGGCTTAGTATTATAGTATGATCCCATCATATGTGTATATATGTTGTGCATCCTCATATAGTTAAATAACACTCATGATATTCTTCTTATAAATTATGATAAATGCCTACTGTCATCATTAATCACAAATTTAAGGGGAGTAGAATTCATAAAGATAAGTTTATCAATTAGCAGCTTTGTCTATTTCATTATTAATTTGAAGGAATTGGAAGCTGAGCACCAACTTAGCTCCTAGATACATGAACTTTTTAAAAATCATTTAAACTTACTTGTGCTCAATTGTCATGAATACAAAGTCAACAAGGTCCAAAAGCAATAAAAGGTTCTAAGCAATGGACTTGGACCATACAACGAGGAGTATTTCAGGTACATGGATCTTATTTCTTCTCTTCAGTCTATGAAGATCACTCCTGAACTTAGAGATCTCACAAGAAAGTTCATGAGTGCTCTTCCAATGAGTGGACATTCTATTGTGTCTCTATCAAGAGTACAGAGAACTTGAACACTCTTACTATGACTGAACTCTATGGCATCCTTGATGGATACCAGTTAGAGATGGAGAGTAAGAAGGGCCACCAAACAAGCAGATCTCTGAACCTTCCTGCTAGCAACGCTTTAATGGTTGCTGAAGGCTTAGTACCCCCACAACCTCAGCCATACCTGACATACAACCAACAGCCATCCTGCTCTTCTGGACCATACGTCACTTTCCCTGAGACTCCGCGGTCTTAATAGGCTTAGCACAACTCCTTTCAGGACAATTGTGCCTTTGTCTCAGGAAGTGGGCACTCTGGTGATTTTCAATACTATTTTGATGATCTAGAGTGTTTCAGTCCAAACGATGTAGAGTATGTGAACATCGTCCAACAGATGGCTCTTTTAACCTACAAAGCAAAGAAGTTCTTTAAGAGAACTCGACGGCAATTCCCTCAAAACCCAACTGCCAGCAAGTTTGGGTTTGACAAGACGAAGGCCAAATGTTACAACTATAACCAACTTGGTCACATTGCAAGGGAATGCAAGGCTCCCAAATCAAAGTCGGGAACCCCATAGGCCTCCACACATCCCTCTACATCAAAGCCCACTGGAAAGTCGACTGAAACAGCTGCAATGGCTCAAGAAGTTGACTAGAACTTTATGGTTCAGGATGTGCCTCCTACTCAAGCTCTCATGGCCGGAACAGATGATAACCAGGTATATGAACATCTCTATACTCCTGTTTGTATAGCTAAGGTTAAATTATACCAGGACTACAATAGGGAAATTAAATCTGATATTGTCTTCAAATGTTTTGAAATTTGATTTTAAAAGGGTAGAATCTTACTACCTAAAGAAAATTAAAGAGTTAGAGAAAACAGTTTCCTAATACACACCAATTACAAGACTCAAATAAAGGATTTTATATCCAAATTGTCTGAGGCTCAAGCCCAGCTTGTCACCGCTAAGGCTCAAGCCAGGAAGTATGTTACTTCTAAGCAAAACTTCCAAGCTATTATTACATCATCCTCCCACTCCAAAATCTATTTATTGCATCATCCTCCCACTCCAAAATCTATTATCAGAATAAAGGAAGGTTGGGGACCAATGAAATTGCTTCACCATATTCTTATGAGTCCATAAGACAACCTAGATGTGGTACTGAAGAGCAAGAGGTTCCATCTGTTGACCCTTCTTCACATGAGTTAACGAATTATGCAACAATAGTGGCCACCACAGGGAAGGAATAGGTAAATCCACCCACCTCTCCCAGTGAAGATCAAACCCTAACCACCAAAGCCCAAAGAAGCAGAGCTAAAGCTGCCAGAAGAACTGCTAAGAAACTGGTTGAGTCTAAGTTGATGATTGACCCAAAACAAAAGGGTGTCTTTATCTCAGCTGGATTCCAGGTGATAGGTACTTCTAATTCAAGAAAGGACTCTAGTACCAGCACTCCTGTCCTACCAAAGGATCAGAAGTTGAAGGTAAAGGTTGTTGACAAAGAGAGAAAGACTAAGAAATAGCAACCTACAAACTCCTAAAAGACTAACATTACATGCATAATGTGTGGTTTGCAAAACCACATGGCTAAAGATCGTTACTTCAATCTTGCTAGCACACATTATGTGAATAATGTTAGAAAGGAAGGAGTCAGGGAAGGTTTCTCATTTGGACCTTATCAGTTGATCCAAGTGATGAAAAAGGGAAAGCTATTTTCTGAAGCTACATTGTATTTGGAAGAAACTCCTTCTTCCGAAGGGAAAATGGCTTCGGAAGCAAAAGCAGTTAAAATTCTGAAGAGGAAGAAAATTCCCTTGAAACCATCCCAGAAGAAGACTGCTTCGGAAGAAAAGGTGGTGAAAGCTTCTTCCAAAAATAAAGAAGCTTCAGAAGAATGCCATGCTGCAAAAGCTTCTACAAGCACATCTCCCACGATCAACCGAAGTATGGATTGGAAGATCAAGCAAGATGACGCAGCACTAGCCTCTTCTTCAAAGACATCCATTAAACCCATGCCTAACTTTTGGTTCAATTATGTCACTATCTTTGGAGGAACCCAAGTCCAACAAGGCTTGGGTCTCCAATGATAACTAATAATCTCATCTTATATGCAGGGACATCCATATGACAAGAACAACAATGTCTAGATTGTAGACAGTGGATGCTCCAGGCACATGACAGGGAACAGATCTCTCCTTTAACAGTTTCAACACTATGATGGAGGTCCTGTCCAATTTGGAGGTGAGACCGGAGGATATATTTCTGGCAGAGGGAGTATATCCAATGGTAAGTTAAAAGTTGACAAAGTTAACTTTGCCAAACAGCTTGAACATAATCTGTTAAGTGTTTATCAGTTTTGTGATCAAAAGCACCAGATGCTTTTCACAGCGCATGAGTGCATTATCCTCAAACCAGGGATGACAATTCCTCCGGGATTGGTGCTTCTTAGATCTCCCAAGAAAGGGGATATGTACAAGCTAGATATGAACAATGCTTCCCCAATAGGTGAAGTATCATGCTTTCTTTCCAAAGCTGATAGTAATGAGTCAACACTTTGGCATAAACGCACGTGTCATCTAAATTTAAGACAATGAATAAATTGGCTAAAAATAACTTGGTACATGGTTTGCCTAAAAAGGAATTTTTCTGCAAAGATAATTGTGTTGCATGCCTGAAAGGGAAGCAACACAAGGCCTCTCACAAATCCAAATGTGTTAACTCCATCACTACTCCATTACACCTATCGCACATGGATCTTTTCAATCCCACAGGTATAATGAGCATTGGAGGAAATCATACTGCCTTGTGATAGTTGATGATTTTACAAGATTTAGATGGGTATTCATTTTATGAACTAAAGATGAAACTGCTGAAACATTAAAATCTTTTATTCTTAAAATAGAAAATCAAATTGATCACAAGGTTAAGATTATTAGAAGTGATCAAGGGACTAAGTTTAAGAACTTCGTTCTTGACTTGTTCTGTAACTCAAAAGGGATTGCTAGACGATATAGTGCTCCCAGAACTCCTCAACAAAATGGTGTTGCTGAGAGAAGGAACAGGACACTTATTAAGGCTGCTCGGACTATGTTAGCTGATTCCAAACTACCTCTAACATTCTATGCAGAGGCAGTTAGCACTACATGCTATGTGCAGATAAGTTCTTGTAGTTAAGCCACATGGAAAAACCCCTTATGAGCTATGGAACAAGAGGCCACCGTTCATTGGCTTTCTAAGATCCGTTGGCAGTAGGTGTAGGATTTGATCTGCCCAAGATACATATTAAATTGATGTGGCTAGTGTGATATGATCCAAGTCGGGTCATACCCAATAACAGGCTAGACAAACACCTGCAATATTATTTATTGATTTGATCAACTAAATAACTATCAACACTTTTATATTTAGAAAAAAAATGGTTTTCTAAATGTAAATCCTCTTGAGAAATGAATAAATAACATGGGTTTATTTATTTATAAAGAGTACTATATATTGTTATTTAATAGGTTAAGTAACATTATTAAGTGAATGTAACATGTTTTATCTTTTGTCTAAAATACAATTTTGTTTAAAAGGGATTTAATAAAACTTGTTGTAATTAAGTTGGTTGGTTGTTTTAAAAAGGGAAGCCCCTTATTGGACCTCCACCTCTCGGCCAATATGGCTGAAAATGGACAATCACATGTTGGTGGTTTGACTTAATTAATAGACAAAGAAAACATTGAGGTTGCATCTCTCTCCAACTTCTCAAGAACAAAAGAGCTTTCTCTCCCTTTTTCCCTGATTTTTCAAACAAGAGAAGGCAAGAAAAAGGGTTCAAATCTCGGCTAGAACAAGGTGTTCAAAGCTGTAAACAAGTGTTGTGGATCCTAGCTTCCAAAGGTGTTTATTGGTGGCTTGGGGTATAGCTCTCTTGAGGTCTTCTTACTTGAAGATTCAGCCATAAAGTTCATCCTTAGCACCTCCATAAACTCGTTTCTAGTAGCTTGAAAAGGTTATCTTCTAAACATCCTATGGTTGTCTTATTGTATGCATTTCGTATATGGATCCATGGTTTGGGTTTAGCTTAACAAATGGGTTTGATAATCTTCACATTAACAAGATTTTAAACTATATATCCGCTGCGTTTTTCATATATATTGACTTATATGGACTTTGATAATCTTGTTAAATCCCATCAATGGCATCAAGAGCCACTTATACGAATGCATACATATATTTGGTACTCTTGTTCACGGTTTTGTGGTGTACACACCATTTGGCCGTGAGTTTTGTGGGCTGTTTGGTCCCCTTTTCAGGTTTTAAAGATGCTATTTTATATGCTTGTTTAGGATCTTTAAAATATGGAAATGGTTGTTTGTTTGTTTGAACCAAACCCATTTGTTCTTGGTTTATGTTGGCCAAGAATATTGGTTGAATAGGGGCTGCCAAATCGATTGTTATGTGCTATTTGGATGTGTATATTGATGTTCATAACCTAGCCAACACCTTGCATATGGATGTGTTTTGTGTTGTGATTTGTATGATTATTTATTGGGTTTGTAATCTATTTATTATGGTTTGTAATAATAAAGTAGATTAGTTGTATCTCTTTTACTAGTTAAAAAATGTATTAGGATATATTTTGTAAAAGGAGTTCAAGAAGACTTTGGTTTTTGGTTTGGGCCATTTTAGGCCCAAATGGGTCTCATAGCCCAAGATTGGTTTTAAGCCCAATAACCAAAGCCCAAAGCATGAAGGCCCAAGGAAGCTAGGAGCTGAAGTTGGAGCCCAAAAGGAAGCCCAAATAAAGCAAAATGGTGGCAACACAAAATGGACACTTGATGCATTAGGATGCGGGATCAAGTGGGAGCACACCATCTCAATGCCTTGTGTCATGTTAATGCTTTATATTTGACCCCTTGGCACACTTGTTTTGGCCAACAAGTGTTGCCAAATCCATTGGCTATGGTTATGAACTTGTGGTTGTTTTATTATGCATGTATGGTTGATTTACGTTCATCTTATCTTATTATGGAATTGGATAGTTAACCACTCGTAATCAACAACTCGCATAAAATTGGTTCCTTAGAAATCAATAAGTAATAAAATGGGGTTTACCTAATGAAAATTGTTTGCATAATTAATTGGGCTATTAAAAGGAATTTTGAAAAAGGTTTCAAATAAACTACCGTGCATTTGAATGCATACAAATGCAAGGTATGAAAATTGTTTTCCAAACTAGAATTTTGTGAAACCTAAATCCCTTTTAATCAAGTCAAACACCATCCTATTATACAACACTCGAATCATTTGAGAATTTAATGTGGGATAAAGGTCACCTAACCACATTAAAGGGAACTTATGGTTTTGAGGTGGGTTTTCCACATTTATGGGATAAAGGTCACCTAACCACTAATATTAGCAAATCCACACGTGTGTCTAAGTAGGACGACTTAATTTGGAAATCATGCATTAGGATCACCGAAGCATGACGTACAAAGGGTGTTGATGGGATAAACATGCCAAACAAACATAAGATGTTTAACCGATCCCATACACTAGAAATTGTAATAGGTTACAATTGTCAAACGTTGACTACCTTGTTAATTTAAATAAAGGGATAAAGGTCACCTAACCGATATTTAAATGTAACGTTGGATTCTAAATTTTGACTATTAATTGTCTATGAGACGAAAGGGTATTAATAATCAAAATATATTGATATTAAAAGTACTAAATTGAATTTTGTAAAATTGTAGATGGCTAACAACAACAATGCAATCCCGACCGTCCATAACCTATCACTAAGAACCATCCTTGAAAAGGAACGTCTAAACCATGGGAACTTCATGGATTGGTACCGAAATTTGATAATTGTTCTCAAACAAGAAAAGAAGTCCTATGTGTTAGACGATCCCGTTCCCGATCAACCCGATGAAAATGACGTTGAGGCCTTTGCCGATTGGGTCAAGTACACCGAAGACTCTGTGCAAGTCTCATGTCTCATGCTAGCGAGTATGATTCCTGATTTGCAAAAGGACTTTGAGAACCACAATGCCTATGACATGATCACCCAGTTGAAGGAAATGTTCCAACAACAATCAAGGGTGGAGCGCTTCAAAACAGTTCGAGCACTCCATGCATGTCGAATGGACGAGACCCAGTCGGTATCATCTTACGTTCTCAAGATGAAGAGCCACATTGATCGCCTTGAAAGGCTTAACTGTCGTGTGTCCAATGAGTTGGCAACGGATTTGATCCTCAACTCCTTATCCAAGAAGTTTGATAGCTTCGTTATGAACTATAACATGAATGGATGGGACAAGAGCATTGGTGAGCTTCATTCAATGCTCAAAACGGCCGAGGCAGGCATGGGTAGAAAGGTTCTACCGGTCCTTACGATCAATGAAGGTGGTAATAGGAAAAGGCACCTCCACGACCCTAGGGCAAATGTTGCCAAAGGGAAGGGGCTCGTCAAAGGGAAGGGTAAGGGTAAAGCAAAAATGGAACCGCCCAAACCAAAAGAAAAGAAGCAAAAGGTTGCTCAGGATGACCCGTGTTTTGAGTGTGGTGAAGTAGGCCATTGGAAACGCAATTATCCGGTCTATCTTAAAGCGTTGAGATTGAAGAGGGACGCGAGGCAAACGTCAGGTACAATGTTTATGATACATGCTGAGCTAAATGTTATTTCTTCTAACACATGGGTATTAGATACTGGATGTGGAACTCATATATGCAATTTGTTGCAGGGGTTCAAAAGAAGTGAGCATTATGCAAAAGGGGAAATAAGTCTCTTCATGGGCAATGGTGCAAAGGTTCATGTGGAAGCCCAAGGAGACTACATTTTGAAGCTTCCAAGTGGTTTGGAAGTTATTTTAAAAAATGTTTTGTATGCTCCTAGTTTAACTAGGAACATTATTTCCGTTTCCTGTTTAAGACAATGTGATTATGATTTCAAGTTCGTTGACAATGATATTCATGTTTCTTTAAATCATGTGTTTTGTTTTAAGGCTATGCCTTGTAATGGTATTTATGAATTGGTTCATAATAACACAACATATGATAGCTCAATGTACCAAGCAACCACCAAAAGGCTCAAATTAGATTTAAATGATTCCTATCTTTGGCATTATCGCCTTGGTCATATAAACAAGAATCGTATGCAAAAACTCCATAAAGATGGTCTTTTAAAAACTAATGAAAATGTTTCATTTGATATATGCGAGTCTTGTTTGCAAGGTAAAATGACAAAGGTCCCTTTTAGTGGGACTAATGAAAGGGCAAAGGATTTATTAGGGATTATACATTCGGATGTATGTGGACCTTTTAAACCAACAACTAGGAATGGTGAAAAATACTTCATTACTTTTACCGATGACTATAGTCGTTATGGGTATGTCTACTTGTTAAGACACAAACATGAATCTTTTGAAATGTTCAAAATCTTCAAGAATGAAGTTGAAAATCAGCTGAACAAAAGGGTCAAGATTCTTCGTACAGATAGAGGAGGTGAATACCTGAATAGTGAATTTCAAGAATATCTTAGAAGTTGTGGGATTGTCTCACAACTTACTCCACCTGGAACACCACAACATAATGGTGTGTTTGAAAGGAGGAATCGAACTCTATTGGATATGGTTCGATCTATGATGGCTAGAAGTTCACTACCTCTATCATTTTGGGGTTTCGCATTGCTCTCCGCGGCCCGTATTTTAAATATGGCCCCAACCAAGAAAGTGGAAAGGACACCTTTTGAAGTATGGCATGGAAGGGTTCCATCATTATCATATTAAAAGTTTGGGGGTGTGAGGCTTATCCTAAGCAATACGCTCAAAACAAACTAGAAGCCCGATCCACAAAGTGTATCTTCATTGGATACCCTAGAGATTGTCTTGGATACTATTTCTATGATCCATCAGAGCAAAAAGTATTTATTGCTCGAAAGGCAGAGTTCTTAGAGACTAAGTTTCTTTCGAAAGAAACTAGTGGAAGAGCAGTGGAACTTGAAGAGATTCAAGATTCACAAGACGATACACAATTGGTTGAAACTAGCAATCAACATGAGGATGTTGAGAATGATCATATGGATGATCAACATACACAAAACGTTCGCAGATCTGGTAGAACTAGTATTCCTCCTGAGAGATATGGATTTTTCATGGATGGATGCTATGTGGTAGATTCGGATGAACCAACCACATACCATGATGCAATGTCAAAACCTGATTTTGACAAATGGCAAGAAGCCATGAACGTTGAGATGCAATCCATGTATGATAACCAAGTTTGGGAATTGGTTACACCACCTCTTAAGTCCAAGATAGTTGGGAGTAAGTGGGTTTTCAAGAAGAAAACCGATATGCATGGAAACTTGGATACTTATAAAGCTAGACTTGTAGCGAAAGGTTTTACTCAAACTCAAGGGGTTGATTATGATGAAACTTTCTCGCCTGTGGCAATGCTAAAGTCTATTAGGATATTGTTTGCCATAGCAGCATATTATGACTATGAGATTTGGCAAATGGATGTCAAAACCGCTTTCCTTAATGGATATCTTGAGGAAGATGTCCATATGAAACAACCTGAAGGTTTTGTCGGTCCAAAACATCCTAACAAGGTATGCAAGTTAAAGAAATCAATCTATGGATTGAAACAAGCGTCAAGAAGTTGGAATCACCGTTTTGATGATGAAGTAAAGAAATTTGGTTTCATCAAAAACGCTGATGAAGCTTGCGTGTATAAGAAAGCTAGTGGGAGCATTATTACTTTCCTGGTATTATATGTCGATGACATTCTGCTATTTGGAAATGACATTCCAACCTTGGAAGGTGTAAAAACCTGGCTTGGAAGCTGCTTTTCCATTAAAGATCTTGGTGAAGCCACCTATATCTTGGGAATAAAGATCTATAGAGATAGATCAAGGCGGTTGATAGGTTTAAACCAAAGTGCATACATTGAAAAGATCTTGAAAAGGTTCAAGATGGAGAATTCTAAGAAAGGTTTGGTGCCTATTCAAAGGGGGACTATATTGAGCTCATCTCAATGTCCTAGTTCAAAGGTTGAACAAGAAAGAATGAATGGAGTCCCATATGCATCTGCTATAGGATCCATCATGTATGCAATGATATGTACTAGGCCGGACGTGTCATGTGCTCTGAGCATGACAAGTAGATATCAGCAGAACCCTGGTAACAGTCATTGGATGGTGTTAAGAGTATTTTGAAATATCTTAGGAATACTAAGGATATGTTCTTAATATATGGATCTGGTGAGGAGGAGCTCGTTGTAAAGGGTTACACGGATGCGAGTTTCCAAACTGATCGAGATGATTCTCGATCACAGTCGGGATATGTCTTCATTATGAATGGAGGAGCAGTCTCTTGGAAGAGCTCAAAGCAAGATGTGGTGGCACTGTCTACAACAGAATCAGAATACATCGCCGCTTCATTGGCAGCTCAAGAAGCTGCGTGGCTTAGGAAATTCATTGCTGATCTAGGGGTTGTTGCTACCATTCAAGACCCCCTAGAGATCTTTTGTGACAACGAGGGTGCGATTGCTCAAATCAAGGAACCTCGTGCTCATCAAAAGACTCGGCACATTGAACGGAGATTCAACTACATAAGGGATGAAGTTGAAAAGGGAAAGATATGTATTCGCAAAGTTCACACCGATCAAAACATTGCGGATCCACTCACGAAGCTCCTAGATAGGTCAAAACATGAAAGTCATGCTTGTGCCTTAGGACTTCGATATTCTAGTGATTGGACTTGATCAAATTTTGTATTTGGATATTTGAACTTATGATTTTAACTTAATTATATGTTTATAATTTTCATTTGTTCATCCTTTTAGCATGTTTAAATCCGTGAATAAGCAAGTTGTTCTAAACGTCCGTGGTCGATCATACTTGTGGGAACAGCTATGAATGTAAGACTATAATGAACTTGGATTAGTTGATATTCATAAAGTGTGAATATAAAGCAAATGTTGCTACCAAGGGTCATTGGTATCTATTGGATATAGATATTGGACAGACCCGCTCTCAATTGTCTCTGCATGGAATCTTAGTGATTAGTCATAAGAGATATTGAGTAAAGGCGAATATCATTTTATCCTCAGACCTGAGATACATATAGGGTCTCGATATTCATCAAGTATTATACTTTGACTTAGGTCTTTGCTGTTATGTAAAATTAACAGTACATAAGGCTAAGTTCAGGTGTGATATAAGGTGATTGTGAGAGACATATGTAGTCAAGATGGAATTTGTTCCTCTTATTCGTTGAGAGTTAGATGTCTAAGGCCTGTTAAAATTAAATCAATGGAGAATGACAATTCTGTGTCTCTGGAATTTAACATGACATCTGTAACAAAAGGATGGATGATTGATTCACCTAAATCATATTCAAGTAAGGTACTTGAAAAGGGATGATGTTATTGAATGGCACTTAGCCGTATACATTAGGGGCAGCAAACCGTTGCTAGGCGTCATTTGCTGCTTGCATCAATCTTCTATGAATCTTGTGCAAGTGGGAGATTGTAGGATTTGATCTGCCCAAGATACATATTAATTGATGTGGCTAGTGTGATATGATCCAAGTCGGGTCATACCCAATAACAGGCTAGACAAACACCTGCAATATTTATTTATTGATTTGATCAACTAAATAAATATCAACACTTTTATATATTTAGAAAAAAATGGTTTTCTAAATGTAAATCCTCTTGAGAAATGAATAAATAACATGGGTTTATTTATTTATAAAGAGTACTATATATTGTTATTTAATAGGTTAAGTAACATTATTAAGTAAATGTAACATGTTTTATCTTTTGTCTAAAATACAAGTTTGTTTAAAAGGGATTTAATAAAACTTGTTGTAATTAAGTTGGTTGGTTGTTTTAAAAAGGGAAGCCCCTTATTGGACCTCCACCTCTCGGCCAATATGGCTGAAAATGGACCATCACATGTTGGTGGTTTGACTTAATTAATAGACAAAGAAAACATTGAGGTTGCATCTCTCTCCAACTTCTCAAGAACAAAAGAGCTTTCTCTCCCTTTTTCCCTGATTTTTCGAACAAGAGAAGGCAAGAAAAAGGGTTCAAATCTCGGCTGGAACAAGGTGTTCAAAGCTGTAAACAAGTGTTGTGGATCCTAGCTTCCAAAGGTGTTTATTGGTGGCTTGGGGTATAGCTCTCTTGAGGTCTTCTTACTTGAAGATTCAGCCATAAAGTTCATCCTTAGCACCTCCATAAACTCGTTTCTAGTAGCTTGAAAAGGTTATCTTCTAAACATCCTATGGTTGTCTTATTGTATGCATTTCGTATATGGATCCATGGTTTGGGTTTAGCTTAACAAATGGATTTGATAATCTTCACATTAACAAGATTTTAAACTATATATCCGCTGCGTTTTTCATATATATTGGCTTATATGGACTTTGATAATCTTGTTAAATCCCATCAGTAGGTGTACCATAATTAAAATAAAGGACAATTTAGCTAAATTTGCTGAAAAGTCGGATGATGCTATCTTTGTTGGATACTCTTCTAGCTCCAAAGTTTACAGAGTATACAACAATAAAAATCAACAATTTAAGGAGTCATCCAATATAGTTGTTAATGAGCACACTCCTTGTGTTAAAGGGAATGGCCCTGACATATCTTTGATTTAGAATTGTTTCCAAACTATTCTAAACCTTCTTGTGAGAATGTTTCATTTGGAACAGGTGCTCAAAATGATGTTGATGTTGATGTTGATGCTAATCAACTGTTTGAGCTACCCAGACCTCTTCCAGGTTCTCCAAGAGATGCAACAAATCAAGCTCCTACTATTCATAGATCAGAAGTATAACTATATCAAGGAATAGTGAAGCTTCAACCAGTGAATCACCTACTGATCCTCAAAACTCATTAGGTGATCCAATGCTACTTCACAGCCAACAATTGATGATGTTTCTCATTCATTCAATCAGTACCCATTGAATGAATTTGAAACAATAGCTGGATAAAGTGTTCCAGTTTCTGAGCAAAATATGTCTAATTTGGACTTATCTTTGCAACTGGATGTGATTCCTCATTTAAGGATTCACAATACTCATCCAGCTTAGAACATAGTTGGGGATGTCTCTGAAGGTGTGAGAACAAGAGGGCAGACTCATCATGGGAATGTCTGCTTGTAGTCATGCTTCTTATCCAGATAGGACCCAAGATGGTGGAAGATGCCTTGAAAGATAGTAGCTGGGTTGAATCGATGCAAGAGGAGCTGCTTTAGTTCAAAAGACAGAGGGTTTGGAACCTATGTCCACTACCATCTGGTCAAGTACCAATAGGCACTAAATGCATTTTTAGGAACAAAAGAGATGAAAGAGGCTTGATCATCAAGAACAAGGCAAGACTGGTAGTTCAAGGATACACTCAACAGGAAGGAATTGATTATACTAATGTCTTTGCACCTATTGCAAGACATGAGGTAGTTAGGATCTTCCTTGCTTATGTTACTTCCAAGAACTTTACTGTCTACTAGCTTGATGTCAAGTATGCCTTTCTATATGGGAGTATAGATAAGGAAGTGTATGTGTGCCAGCCTCTAGGATTTGAAGACCCACAACATCCTCACTATGTGTGCAAATTGGATAAAGCTCTATATGGGCTGCACCAAGCACCAAGGTTGTGGTATGAGACTCTGTCTTAATTTCTCCTTAAGAATGGCTGCACCAGAGGAACCAATGATAAGACTTTATTCATATGGAAGTCTGGTAAGGACATTGTTAGGATCAGTGATCTAAGTTTGATTAATTAGAGAGTATTGCAGCGGAGTACGAACAACGAATTAAACAATTCACAAGAACACAATTGATATTCACTGTAACAGTAAATGGTTATAGAAAAAGAGTATTCTACAAAAGAGATATTTCATTCATATGCTTTCGTGGTGGCTCAATGTCACACTTTACAATTAGGTCAACATTCCTTATATAGGATATGTGACGTCTACTGATGTCACTTGATAGTGACATCTAATAGAATTATTCAAACTACTGAAACTATGCAAACTACTGAGAATGTTCTCAACAACTGATTACGTCTTAGAGAATGCTAAGTACAAGAAACATAAAACTACTGAAACTAAACTACTGAAACTATAACTACTGAAAAGTAAATTACAAGTACTGAAAGGAAACCATCACAACTACTGAAGTGGATAACTTCAGCTGTTGTGACAACTACTGATCACTTTGGTCTTCAGTCTTTGTCTTCAGACTTTGTCTTCAGCTAATAGCTTCAAACTTTGTCTTCAGTACTTTACTTTCAAACTTTGTCTTTAGCTGATAGCTTCAGACTTTGTCTTCAGTTCTTTGCTTTCAGACTTTGTCTTCGGACCTTGTAATCAGCTGATGTCTTTAGCTGTTGTGATCTTCTTCAGCAGTTGTAATGTCTGTGGGACTTAGAGGTTTTTCTAATCAGGCTCATTGGTTCTTTTGGTCCAACAAACTCCCCCTGAACCAATGCAGCCAAAACTTCTAAACTTATTGATGATTCCACTTATTCTTGGCAGAAACACCCTCTTGATCAGCTTCAGAGGTAATCAGTTAAGCATAGGCCGGGAAAAGGTTTCTAATCTTTTGATTGGCTAAGTATGGAAGGGAACTCTATCTTGGGAAACTGGACACAGAGTCTTGTCCCAACCATGAAACCTAATTCCCATTAATGAGTCTATAAGACTCACTAGCATAGGCCTTAAGGAGAACAACTTGTTCCTCCTTGGTGAGTTCTTCTATTCTCCTCGAAGAAGAACTCTGGGCCATAATACTTAGACCGGTATCTCACTGTCTTTCCATTTTTCAACTCCACAGTTGTTATCTCTCTATAAGCAAATTCATTAGGGTGAGAGCCTTCAAGCAAATACTGAGTTCACTCTTCTGAAGATCTTCAAGTCTTTTGTATAACAACCCCTTCTTGATCATTTTGTTCTCAAAATAGATTGAGGGGTTGTCTTGGATTTGTGAGCTCTCTTGAATTCTTCAATGATTTCCCAGGGTGAGACTACCATGGCCAATGTAATTGCAGCATTCAAGGTCTTCTTCACTTGGCCATGATGGTATATTCTTCTTATGAATTCTAGAACTTACCCTGGGGTCTGGCCAGATCCGCACTCTTTCTTTTTGATGTTGAAAAGTATGTCTAAGAGTGTACAGCCTCAGAGCCTATTTCTTTATTTCTTGAATGGATGAGGACTGAGGGAAATCCTTATCAACCATCTTGAGAAACTTCTCATCATGCTGTTTCTGCTGTTCTGCTTCTTCAATATTACCTTCACCATCTGCATTTGCAAGTCAGGAGTAATCACTTGTTGACTTTTGTGCTCAGGTGATTTGAGTTTGAGAACAGCAGAGATTAGTAGACTATCATCATCATCATCCTCTTCTTTCTTCTTCTACCTCAACGCCTTCTCCTCCTTCTGGGTGCATCACTGGGTAAGGTTTGAGGTGGTTTTTAGGGTAAAGGGATTGGTTTTGTGGGTTGAGTTGTGGGTGGCTTGGTTTAGGGATAGATTTGGGAGATTTTAGAGATAAGGGTTGTGTTGAGTGGGAGTGTGAGAAGACTGACTTAGCATTTTAGTGGTGAGTTTGGCTTTGGAGAGCTTTGCCATTTCAGTTCTCTTCCCTGCACCTGTTTCATCCAGTGCTTCAATTATCAAACCCTTATTATAGCCTCCAGCAGAGCAGATCTTCTTGGTTATCTCTAGGATACTGTCTCTGGACCAGGCCTTTATCTCTATCAATGATCTTCCAAGGTATTTAGCAATGAATCTGATCATTATCTCCAATCTTTCCCTTTCCAACACACTATAACAGCCCATCTAGTTGAATCTCTTCTATTTCCAGCCTTCTGATCTTAGTGTCTAGTGTAGTTGTGTCATGACCTTGTCGAAAGAGCTGATCTATAATTTTATCCATGGATCTGCTGTGAGCTTCATCAGCATCTTTGACAAGATCTTCTAAGGATTTATCTTCATCAGCTTTTGACTCAGCACTTTTCTTTCTTTTATATGTGATCAGCTGTTCTGAGATCAGCTCTTTCTCCACCTCCTTCTCTTTTAAAGGTTCTTTGTCATCATCAACTCTTTTTCTTTTCTTTTCTTTCACTGCCTTAGACTTAGAAGTCTCCCCCTTTTTGGTTGCATTGGAATCAGGGGTTTGAAAGGCAGAAAGAGATTTGTGAACAACATCATCAATGAGGGTTTGTAGATTTGAGGATATCCTCTCATCAATGGCTTTATGCACTATGTCAGTGATGATGGGAGTGATGAGAGGTAAGGAGTTTTGAAAGATAGCAACCATCTGCTCAAGGGGTTCTGTCCGTGAGAGGTGGTGCCAAAAGCAGTGGCTGGTGGCTCAGTTATGTGTAGGCTCAGTGTTTGGGGAACCTTCAATTGAAGGTGCCATCTATGGGGTTTGTGAGGTAGATGGACTTTGATCCTGAGACATTTTGGCTAACAACTCTTTGAGTCTGCTCACCTCAGTCTCAAGGATGGTATTATGGGCTAATACATCATAGAAAAAGCCCAGGTCATCATCAGTTGTGCTGAATCACCTGACCTCCTGATGGAATCAGGATGTACATGCTCTAAGTGTAGATCAGTAAAAGCATGTGCCCCTTGTTCTTGGTACTGGCGACTTCCTGCCTCAGGACTGTGTCCTTCATTGGCAGTTGCCTCTGGTAAGGTCTTATGGATGTTACCAACTTCATCCTGATCATTTGCTGAATCAGTAGAAGTGGCAGCCTTACCAGATGTTCTAGTCTCCGTTTCTACACTTGGAGAGTGAACATTGTAACCCCTGTGCTTGGGTTATCAGAAGCATTTTGGTCCTCCCCCTCAATAGTTGAGGTATTCCTAGTGATAAGTGGTTTCTGGGGAGGGGGTGAGGAATGCAACTGACTCAGCACTTTAGCAACGATCAGTGTTGGGCTTTGAGGGCGGTTGCATGTGGAGATTGGTCTGAAGCAGAATGCACCCGGGGAGAGAGGTGCTCTTCAATGGTAACCCTCTCAATTGAGAGAGGTTCCAGAAATGTGGGATCCCCAATTTTGGTTGCAACAGGATCCTGTTGAGAGGATACCTGTGCGGCTTCAGCAGGTTGAGTCTTGGACATAACTGGGGGTACCGTATAACCGTATATTTCCTGCGTTTGTGGTACATGGGTATCCTCAGGGGACTCATCTCCTGAGTAGCCTTTTTGGGCTTTTTGGATTTGGGTTGGTGGGGACTTTGGATCTGGAAGTGGAGGCCATGGGTTCCCTCTGCTTGGGTTTTAGCATCCGGGCAGCCCCTTTAAGAGTAGGGTTTGAGTTATGTCGGGAGTATACCTCAGCTAAGACAGCTGGAGCAGGGACTCCAAGACCAACAAGGCCATCAGATTGTAATTGATTCAAAATTATGGCCATCAGAAACTTGGGATAAAGTATCCATCTGTTTGCCACAGGTTTCTGAGCCAGATACTTTAGTTCCATGAACACTATCTCAGAAAAATTTAGATTTTGGCGTTCAAGGATAGAGAACAATACCTGTTTCCATCGGGAAGACATCTGATCCCAAGAAGATGTCTTTGATGCAAGGCAGACATTCACCATATGAAAGATAAGTCATTCAGCGTCATGGAAGTGCTTTTTAGTATAGTTGTAGCACTTAAGTCGCCTTCATACCCGTTATGGATAAAAGACATATCAGTGATGCCTTCGGGTATTCTTTAGGATAGGTGCCATCATGCAAATTTAGGGTTTGGCGAATGATGTCAGGGGTGATGAGCACCTGTTTCTGGTTCACCAACGACTGGAGAGTGATTTGTCTATCATTCTCACCAGTTATTACAGAGACGTTGGTCCAGAACTGGGATAAGGAGTCAGGATATATGGTAGGATTCAGAAGAAAGGCTGTTCTGTATGGGGAATCCACCATAAGATTGATGGCAGTGTCAAACTTGTTCCAGAGAACCGATTTAGAAAGGTAGGCAACACAGTTGTGTCGGGGTTTGAGTTTCATGGTCGCCATTGTTGAGAGAGAGAGGTTTGAAAACGGCTAATGAAACGTTTGTCTATAAGTGTAGGTATTTATAGGTTAAGAAAAGGCTAAAAAGAAAACGACTGAAAGTGTTGGTGTTGGCATCAGTTGTTATGAAAACAACTGAAGACGTGGTTTTAACTATCAGACGTTTGAAAACAACTAAAGACTTGGTTTTAGTCATCAGTAGTTGTGAAACTACTGAAAACCTTGGTTTTGTCTTCAGCTGTTGTAAACAACTCAGGACTTGGTATTAGTCATCAGTAGTTGTGAAACTACTGAAGACATGGTTTTGTCATCAGCTGTTTAGAGTGAAACAGCAGTTTGTGGAAACGACTGAAGTGAAAATTCTCATCAGTAGTTTTCGTCAATTCTTAGCTTTTCAGCTGTTTCATACTGTCCTCAACACTTACTCATGAGACTTTTTAGCTGATTTCAGTTGTTTCATAGGACATCAGTACTTATTTGTTTTTACTGACATCAGGAGTTATAACTACATCAGGAGTTATAACTACATCAGTAGTTGTAACTGCATCAGTTTCGTTTAACAGAATTAGTACATATTTGGGACATGTTTACTAATGATCATCAGTACTTGTTTATTGAGATCATCAGTAGTTATCACTTAATCTAGCTACAGCATACCAAGCCTTAACACAAGGTTTTGGAAAGTTGAACTATCCAAATGCTTAGTAAATATATCTGCAAGCTCATCAGCACTAGGCACAAACTTTGGATCAATCAGACCTTTTTCAAAACAATCCCTAATAAAATGGTGTCTGATCTCTATATGTTTGGTCCTAGAGTGCTGGACTGGATTCTTGACAATACACAGAGCTGAAGCACTATCCATTAATAATGGAGTCTTAGTATCTGTAATGCCATAATCCAATAATTGGTTTTGAAGCCAGAGTACCTGAGATGTACAACTTGCAGCAGCAATGTACTCTTCTTCAGCAGTGGATGTAGCAACAGATGTTTGTTTCTTACTCTGCCAAGAAATCAAATAGTTGCCTAGGAATTGACATCACCAGAAGTTGACTTTCTGGTTAATTTACACCCTGCATAGTCACTATCAGAAAAAGCAACTAATTTGCATGAGTGTCCAGTGGAATACCAAAGACCTAGAGATTGTGTACCTTGCAGATATCTAAAGATCCTCTTGACTGCAATCAAATGAGACTCTTTAGGAGCAACCTGAAATCTAGCACAAACACAAGTTGCAAACATGATATCTGGTCTAGAAGCTGTAGTACATCAAGGATCCAATCATACATCTGTAAAGTGTTTCATCAACAGCTTTACCTTTCTGATCTGCATCCAGTTGTGTGGTGTTGCACATGGGAGTAGAACATGGCTTACAATTTTGTAAATCAAACTTATTCAAAAGATCTTTTGTATATTTTGACTGATGAATGAAAGTTCCATCAGCCTTTTGTTTGATTTGCAAGCCTAGAAAGAACTGTAATTCTCCCATTGCACTCATTTCAAACTTTTGTTGCATTAGACTTGTAAAATCATCATACAACTGGTGATCAGAGGATGCAAAAATAATGTCATCAACATAAATTTGAACAAGTAGCTTATGCTGATCCACTTTCTTTATGAGCAAAGTTTTATCTATGGAGCCTCTAGTGAAATTATTTTTAAGAAAAAATTTTGAAAGTTTTTCATACCAGGCTCTAGGAGCTTGCTTCAACCCATAAAGAGCCTTATCAAGTTTATACACCCAATCAGGATGTTTATTATCCTCAAAACCTGGTGGTTGACACACATAAACCTCTTCTTTTATTTTACCATATAAAAATGCACTTTTGACATCCATTTGAAAAACTTTAAGATTGTGGAATGAAGAATAGGCTAAGAACAATCTAATTGCCTCTAATCTGGTTACAGGGGCAAAGGTTCATCATAATCAATACCTTCTCTTGTGAAAACCCTTGTACAACCAATCTATCCTTGTTTTTGACAATAAGCCCATTTTCATCAGTTTTATTCCTAAACACCCATTTAGTGCCTATTGCACACTTACCTGGGGGTAGAGGAACCAGTTCCCAAACTTGCTGCTTTTTGAACTAAAGTAGCCCAAGCTGCATGGCTTCAACCCATCCATTGCCTCTCAAAGCAACATGATAGTTCTTTGGCTCTAGCTGACTGATGAAGAGAGCATAGAAGCAGAAGTTAGACAATTGACTTCTGGTTGAGACACCAGCATTGATATCACCAATGATTTGAGACATGGGGTGATTCTTCAGCTCTTGGTATACTATAAGATCAGTGCAAGTGTTTGTAGCAGGTTCAGCAGCAGCAGATGTTGATTCGGACTCTGGAAACCAAGTATGAGATGGCAAATCAAATGATGTAGAGAGTCAGAAATCTCATCAGCATTTGTTGTGGATGGAGCTGCTGAAGCTACAGGAACATCAAGTTTAGTGGACTCAGGCAGTTGGTCACTAAACTTGAAAAGGTGAGTACTGATATCATCATCATCTTTAGTACCACCAGGTGGAAGACTTGCTGCAGAAGATGATTTATCCACAAGATCTGCAACAGCTGGAGGTTGATAAGGAACATATTGCAATATTTCCAGATCAAACAACTCCACAGGGTTTTGTGGAATTTTATCCTTAGGAGATTCATTAATTTCACATGCAAGGTTTCTTCAACTAACTTTGTTCTATAGTTGAAGACTATATAAGCCTTGCATGTGGATGAATAACCTACAAAATATCCTGCATCCACCTTAGGATCAAATTTGTGGAGTTGATCCTTTGTGTTGAGAATGAAACAAGGACACCCAAAGGCTTTGAAGAATAAATTAGAGGAGCCAAATGATGTAGAAGTTCATTTGGAGTCTTCATCAACCTCTGATTTACTAATACTCTATTCTGCACATAGCAAGCTGTGTTAATAGCTTCAGTCCAAAAGGTCAATGGCAAACCAGAGTCAGCCAACATAGACCTTGCAGCTTCAATTAGGGTCCTGTTCTTTCTCTCCACTATTCCATTTTGTTCTGGAGTCCTTGGGATGCTAAACTACCTCTTGATTCCTTTTGATAGATAAAAATCATCAAGTGTATGGATTCTGAATTCAGTTCCATTATCACTCCTTATACACTTGACTGATAGGGAATACTGCTTCTCAACATACAACACAAAGTTTATAATCGTCTGAGCAACCTCATCCTTTGAATGAAAGAAGAAAGTCCATACAAATCTGGAGTAATCATCCACAATTACCAGACAGTATTTCTTCTTTGCCATGCTCATCACTCTCACAGGACCAAATAGATCCATGTGCAGTAACTGCAAGCAGGCAGTGGACTTAGGTTCTTCAATAAGAGGGAATGAGACTTTGTGCTGTTTTCCTTTCAAACAAGCAGTGCAGTTTTCATCACAGTGGAACTCCTTTATTGGTAGACCTCTCACTAAACTATTGTGAATCAGCTGATTCATGTTTTTGAGATTAACATGACCCAGCCTTCTATGTCACAGTTTAGATTCCCGAGAAGAGGCTTTGGAGAACAGGCAAGGATACCCTTCAAATCAATCTTCTTTGACAAATCCAAGGCATACTCTTCCAATCCTGTTGGCCTTCAGGAGAGTATGTTCATCCAATACCTTGTCAATCAGCCTCAGAACTTGGGAGACAGAATCCTGCAGTTCTGGCTTGTGAAAAGTGCAACGTGCCCTTTATCACACATCTGACTGACACTCAACAGATTATACTTGAGATTCTCCACATGATTAACATCATAAACTTGATTTGTCCATTAGCCATATCCTTTCCCGATGATGTAACCCTTGGCATCATTAGCAAATAAAACAAATCTCTTCTTTCCTTGAGAGTAGTCATTAAGAAGAGAACTGCTCCCAGTCATATGCATAGATCCTCCACTGTCTACATACCATATGCTCCTTTGCATGCTGAAGAACCCTGCATTCATCATAAAGAACTAGTTAGGTTTTGAGACCCAAACCTCTTTAGTTTTGGGTCTGTTTTCATCAACAGATTTAACCATAACTTGTTTCTTATGATTAACAGCTGATGAAAAGGAGATGGTGCTGAAATGGATTCCTTGGATTTGGGCTTGGAATGCCTTTTCAGTGGTTTGATCACAGGTGCATCTAGTTGGTTAACTCTCCCCAACAAATGTTGAACCATCATAACAAGTTGTGTCTGATTTGTAGCTAAAGCTTTCAGCTCTTGTGACATATCAGTACTTGTGTTTGATGAGTTCCTGTGACCCACCATTTCCTCCTTAAAATTCACAGACTTAGTCTGATGTTTATCATGAGGAGCACTATCAGCTGTTTTATGATAAACCCTATCCTTCTTTTTGGATTTGGTTGAAGGCTTAGGTTTATCACAAAGGGATGACTGTGGTACAAACTTAGTCTCAAACTCATTTTTCATTTCATCCATCTGGATTTTAATGAGCTTATCTCTGTTGAGTTTGGAACCCTTTCTGTACCAACATTCATCAGAAAGATGATTGAATTTACCATATATTTCACATGGCTTATTCTTCATCTTGGAGTGATCAACTGCTGATGTGGAAACTACTAAAGGTGTGCTCTTCAGTACTTTCCTCCTTTCAGTACTTTTGTTTAGTATGAAGGATCTGTAACAACTAAAGACTTGTTCTTCAGCTGTTCTCTATCAGCAGTTGTTAATCCTTTTATTTCAGCTGATTTGAAATGCTTTTCAAATGTTGTGACTTGCCCTTCAGTACTTGAGGTACTTTGAGGGACAACATCTGAAGTACTCAGCTTCATGTGCTTATCAGTAGTTAACCCATCAGCCAATTGATTTGCTGAGGTATCAACACTGATTTCATCTTGTGATTTTGGGTGATCACTTAAGGATGATGCACATAATGATATGGTTTGGAATTACTTTCACCTTCAGATTTTACTATTGGTTTTGGAGTAAAATCTGTAGGTGGTGCAATGTGGTTGTAACCTATTCCAAACTTCACATTCGAAGCAGATTGCTTGCTGAGCAGCATTTCAAATCCCTTGCAGGATGATACCCAGCGGTCACACTCAACTTGGGTAACTGCAAGTTTTTCTTTGAGATCTATATGGTTCTCAAGAATGACCTCTAGCTTGGCCTTTTCATCATTTAATTGCCATTTAAGCTTATAAATCTCATCATCTTTATCCTTAAGGACAGACTCATATTCAGCTTTTCTTTTGGAAATGGTTTGCTCAAGCTCTAGATTTTGATTTATTAAAGCTACATTTGCCTCTCTAATAGAGATAAATGCAGCTATGCAAGATTCAGAACATAGCTTGGCCTTAGCCTCAGAGGATACCTGGGTTACCTGTGATGAAGATGCATTGGAGCATGAACTATCAGTAGATTCCAGGGCCATGAGAGCTAGATTCCCAAAAGGATGTTCACCACCATGTTGACCATCACCAGCAAATAATTTCTCATTACCAGAGAGATCATGTGGAAAACTACTCCAGTCAACATACTAGGGGTGAAGAAGCTGTGATGAGGTTGTGATTGAGATTATTGAGATGGTAGAGGCTCAGGTAGGGCTTGAGGTTGTTGTGCATTAGAACTTGAACCGGATTTTGGTGTGGCATGTAATAGCAGGGATATGGATATGACATTGAACCCTGAGGGACAAAATATGCAGGAGATATGGGTTGTGAATGATGACCAGAACTAGCAGGATGTTGCCCTCTGTTTTGTGGACTATTGCTTGGAAAAGTCACAAAGGGTGCAGAGGAGTTAGATCCAGATGATCTACACTCTCTTGCAAAGTGTCCAAGCCTGTGGCATTTGTGACACCTCAATTGACTCTTGTCAAAACCAACTTTGGTTTCGCCAGAGAGTCCTGGGAATTTCCTACCAGTTCTCTTGTAGAACTTTTGAGATCTGATATTAATCAAGGCCATTTGGCTCAGAATATCCATCTCTTCTAAGTCATCATTAGCAATACCCTTTAAATCATCCATAATGAAACACAAATTGTCACTATTACAGCCTGACTGACTGTCAACACTAACAAATGCATGATCTGAACCGTTTGAGGAAAAATCTATATGCTCATCATAATTGCTTTCTGATGCAGCATATTCTGACTCATGACCAACCAAGGCAGTGTTCCCTGGTACAAAGTCATCAGTGAGCTTTCCTGATGATGCCAATTTCCTTTTCTGCTCTATCTCTCTTTCAAATGTAAGCAGTTTCCCATGGAGTTGGGTGAGAGATAGACTATCCAGATTTGCACTGGAGCATAGGACAATGGTATATGTGTCCCATCTCTCAGGCAGTGATTGAGGAATCTGTTGTTCATCTGACTATTAGTGTATTCATGTTTGACCATTTTTAGCTCAGAGATCAAACAGGAAAGACGCTCAAACTGTTGAGTCAGTGACTCACCCTTCCTATGAGAGAATGTCTCATATTGTTGGGCAAGGATTTCTCTGTTGTTTGCTAAGACCTCATCTGTTCCACCAAATTGTTCCTTCAATGCATTCCAGAGGTCATGAGCAGTTTCATGATACATAAGCCCAGAATAGATTTCATTTGGCAGTGCCATGGCCAGAATTCCATGCGCTTTAGCATCAATCTCAAACAGTTTTCGATCCTCATCTGAGTATTTTTCCTTCTTCGGAACCATTTGGTTGGTTTCCGGATTGTTCACCATAGGCTTGTGTGGACCATGTACCACAGATGTCCAACAACCTGAACTGTTAACAGATAGGTGATGAAGCATTCTTCGTTGGCATATGTTATACTCAGTCCTAACGAGCATGGAGGCTTGGTTGAGGAACCGGTATTGTGAGGGTCATTAGAAGGAGTAGTCATTCTCAGGTTTAACCAAATTCAATTAAGTTTTAACTGATTTCGTGCAAAACACAAGAAACTCAATATGAACCAAGAGAAAACTCAAAGCAGATAAAAGAAAGCAACAGAAATTCAATGATCTATAACCAATTCTTGCAAATATGCTAATTCAATCAAACTTAGATATCGAATAGCAGTTTCAATGATCAATTGTTAGATCGATCAATGATTAACCTTGCTCTGATACCATTTGTTAGGATCAGTGATCTAAGTTTGATTAATTAGAGAGTATTGCAGCGGAGTACGAACAACGAATTAAACAATTCACAAGAACACAATTGATATTCAATGTAACAGTAAATGGTTATAGAAAAAGAGTATTCTGCAAAAGAGATATTTCATTCATATTGGTGGCTCAATGTCACACTTTACAATTAGGTCAACATTCCTTATATAGGATATGTGACGTCTGCTGATGTCACTTGATAGTGACATCTAACAGAATTATTCAAACTACTGAAACTATGCAAACTACTGAGAATGTTCTCAACAACTGATTACATCTCAGAGAATGCTAAGTACAAGAAACATAAAACTACTGAAACTAAACTACTGAAACTATAACTACTAAAAAGTAAATTACAAGTACTGAAAGGAAACCATCACAACTACTGAAGTGGATAACTTCGCTGTTGTGACAACTACTGATCACTTTGGTCTTCAGACTTTGTTCTTTCAAACTTTGTCTTCAGCTGATAGCTTCAAACTTTGTCTTCAGTACTTTACTTTCAAACTTTGTCTTCAGCTGATAGCTTCAGACTTTGTCTTCAGTTCTTTACTTTCAGACTTTGTCTTCAGACCTTGTAATCAGCTGATGTCTTCAGCTGTTGTGATCTTCATCAGCAGTTGTAATGTCTGTGAGACTTAGAGGTTTTTCTGATCAGGCTCATTGGTTCTTTTGGTCCAACAGACATTTTGCTTGTTCAAGTTTATGTTGATGACATCATATTGGTTCTTCAATGACCAAATTTGTAAGGACTTTGAAAGCATATGAAGAAGAAGTTGAGATGAGTTCCATGGGAAAAATGGATTTTTTCCTTGGAATTCAGGAGAAGCAACTGAAAAAGGGTTTTTCATTAATCAATCTAAATATGTCAATGACATCTTAGAAAGATTTGAGATGAAATATTATAAGCCAGCCAAGACACCCATACCCAGAAACCATAATCTTTGTCATGACCTTGAGGGGGAGGATACTGATCAACATCAGTATAGAGCGATTATTGGTTCTCTGATGTATCACACAGCCAGTAGACCTGATATTATGTTTTCAACTTGCATCTATGCAAGATATCAGGCTGCTCCAAAGATGTCTCACCTAGCTGCTACCAAGAGAATCCTCAAATACCTCAAAGGAGCACCAAAACTAGGTTTCTGGTATCCTAGAAACAATGATTTTAATCTCTATAGATACTCTGACAGTGACTATGGTGGCTGCAACATTGACAAGAAATCAACTTCAGGAGGATGTCAATTTCTTGGTGGAAGGATCATCTCATGGCAATACAAGAAACAATCATGTGTCTCTACATCAACTGTTGAAGCTGAATACATTGCTGCTGCTAGTTGTTATGCTCAGCTGTTGTGGATTCAAAATCAGATATTGGACTATGGATTCAACCTTATGAGTACTCCTATCCATATTGACAATAATAGTGCTATCTCCATCACTAACAATCTGGTGAATCATTCCAAGACAAAGCATATTGATATCAGGTACGAGAAGAATCTAATTAAACTAATCAAAGTTGACTCAAATGAATAATATGTTGATTTGTTCACCAAAGCCTTTGATGAACAAAGATTTAAATATCTCCTTACTTCTATTAGGATGATAAACATTGATTAGCTTAACTCTTTTGAAAAACTTTTAATATGTAATGTCTTATGTCAATACAATCTAAGCCCTGTTACAAAAGATCTCTCTAAAATTTTCTAAGTATAAATTTCTTCCGAAGAGAAATTAACCCTTGGAAGTTATCTTCATATCTCCGAAGCAAAATTTCTCCAAGGATAATTTTCTTCTCGGAAGAGTTTTTAGTCTCGAAAGAAGCGATTGATTTAATATCAGATCTACTTCCGAAGCTTATATAAACTTTCCTTTCAAAAATGTTTTATATTCGGAAGAGAGATTTTACTGTGTAACGGATTATTTAACTGAATTAAACCTTACCGCCCCTGTCACTTCATCCACTAAACCGTCAATTCACCTTATCCTAACACTTTAGCGCCATTTCACCCTCCTTTAAATAGTCCCGACTATTCACTCTCATCTTCTTACCACAAATTTTTATAGCCCTAAAAGTTTCCTTGCTTCCAAATTCACCCAAGCTCAAACTGCTCTACCTTCACATTTTCCCAATGGCCCTAAATCCTCAACACAATCAAGTCGCACTTCTTGACTCTTCAAGAGATGCGGACTTCTCTGAAATAATCTCCTTCCTCACCCAATCATCCTACTTGACTGTTAATCCCATAGTTTACCTCAATCACATGACTGAATTTTGGGGGAACGGTCAGGTTGAAACCCTAAATGGGGTTCGTGAAATACGATCCCGCATTTGTGGCCAAGAGTTGGTCATATCTGAACAACTCATCGGGGAGCATCTAGAGCTTCATGATGAAGGTGCTCCTACTGAGTCCCCAAGGCAGATTTAGACAGCACCTAAATCCTCATAGGATATGGTAGAGACGTGAGCTGGTCGACTATCTACAAATTCAACTTCTCCTACAACTGGAAGTTCCTCCTGCACATTATCCTTCACTGTTTGTCAAATAAAGCTGGGGGATGGGATCAAATCCCATATGAACTAGGGTGCCTAGTTCATGGATTGGTGAGAGGCCTGCGCTTCAACTACTCAAGATTTATGATGCTCAATCTCATTGGAAATCTTCAGAGGGAACATTCTTTATGTATCCCAGATTTCTTCAGCATATTATCAACTATGAGCTGGACCAAAGTCGGTTTGTCTGTGCAGCCACTCTGTCTGTCCCTTTCATGAGGCCAACCATCTTCAAGACACTGAAGAGGGTATCCACCAACTTCACTAGAAGGTACACTTCTTACCTCCTAGAAATGACTGAGCACATCGCTCCTGGTGACATCCCAGTTCACCCCATAGGTGATGATCCCACACCAGCAACTACAATC
The DNA here is from genome assembly GCA_025506515.1 of Flaveria trinervia. NCBI lineage: Eukaryota > Viridiplantae > Streptophyta > Magnoliopsida > Asterales > Asteraceae > Flaveria > Flaveria trinervia. Next base: position 38,864,996 of record CM046446.1, read on the forward strand.
ACAATACCAACACTACCTTCTCCTCCCATCACCATTACCTACACAAGACGCCCCAAACGAACCCTTGTTCAATCTACTCTGATTTAACAAGCTCCTCTGTTCAACCTAAAAAGGCTAGAATGGAACATTGGGTTCCCACTCTATCTGAGGTCTCACCTTCCTTCATTATCAACCTCAATACGGGTCTTGAGTCTCCTTAGTCTCAAACCCATGAGCCTATTACCCAATCTGAAAGCCCTTAGGGTGAGTCTTTACCCTCCTCTGAGCAGCCAATAAGGGACAGCCCAATCAGAGGCTCAATGTCTGTAGACATTGACCAAGGTCCGGGTCAGTAGGTTTAACCTCCTTATCTTTCATTAACCTTCTCTTTAAAACTAATGAAGAGATAACATCTCTCCATGGCAATGATGTTGATTACAACATCCTTTCCAAGATCAACAGAGCCTAGAGAGACCTCTTATCTCTAGCCCCTATCGGAAAACCATTACTGAAGTGAGTCCCACTTATGTGGAGGGGACTCATGCAGATTCAGCTGCCACTACAGAAGGTGCCTCAATGGACCCTATGGATAATGGTAACGATTCTGAGACTAAATCTACAGCAACCATGCCTTTTGATAACTCTGAAAGAGACATCACTAGGCAAGGGAAACCAGGATGCCAAGAAACCACATCTGGTGGTGAGGCTGAACATACTAGGTATGTTACCTCATCTCCCCGTGATTCTTCAAAAAAAGATGAGGGAAGCATGCAACTCTTCATTAAAGACCTACTGTCTAAAGTCTCAAACCTTGAATCCAAGGTTAGGACTTCAGAAGAAAGGTCTGCCACTCAATAACTTGAGATTGACAATCTCGAGGCTCAACTAGCTGAGAAACAGATTGAGAGGTCTATTAGGCATGTACCTGTTCAGGTCTCCTTGAGCTCTTCCTCCAGCTCATCTAGCTCTCAAGATGATGCTACCAAAAAGGGGGAGAGTGTTCAGAGACAAACATCTAAGGACCCACAGAGCCAATCTTCAACTTGTAAATATTCGACTCGTATCACAACATCTTCTGAGCCATCTCAAGTCACTCTAACAATTAATTCAAGAATGCTTCAAGATCTCTACAGCTTCTTCTCTGAATTCTTGTTGAGATCTGCTCGTGATTAGCCAAGTCTTGATGCTGCCATGATATACTTTGGAGTTGAAGAGCTTCAGAGGCTAACTGCACCTTCTGCCATTGTGGAAGAAGTTAGTCAACCTAAGGTCCGCATGGAACCTGAGATTCAATTCGAAGGGGAAATGGGGACTGGTGGCCTAGCAACTGAAACAGTTGGTACATAATCTACATTCCTTCGTACTTTCGTAGCTGAAGTTAAAGCCTCGGAAGAACAAGCTGAATCTTCTAAAGCTGAAATGGAAGTTGTGGAAGGACTGTTCAAAATGTCTGAGGAACTAATCATCACAGATGCAATCCTAGAAATGGCATCTGAGGTGAACAGTGAGGACTTTCTGGATCAACCTCCTGTCCAGACACCATCTCTGCCTCTCTCACAATCAAAATCCACTGTCCAAGAACCACCGAAGTCAAGTTCTTCAAAAGATAACAAAGGAAAACAGAGATGACTGAGAAAGAGCTTCAGGAAGAGAATATTGAAAAGTTGAAATATAAAGGGAGATTTCTAACTAGGAAGCTGTTGGCTGCTAGTACAAAAGCAGCTGCAGCCAACCAGGAGGCTGTTAATAACAAAAAGAGAGAAGAGATCATTGACCAGCTCATTCAGCTCGGAGCTGCCAATAAAGAAACACTCCTGCTATCATTAGAGAGTTGGTGGAACTAGAAAAGGCAACTAGGCTGTAGCAGGAAGCAGCATGGTTGGCCTTAGAGGAAGATAAGGAAAAGGAATAGAGGGAAGCTGACATGCAGCTCAAGAGGTAAAGGATAGATTTCCTAACTTCTAGAGGCTTCTCTCTTCAAGAACTTTCTCCACACAATGATGAAACGATCCTTTGGCTCTTCAACAAAGAGCAGGATCAAATGGAGAAAGAGAGAAAAAGAGCTGCAAGAGAAAAGTTGATGGAAAAGAAGAAAAAAGAAGAAGAAGCGAGGGCATCTGCAACCAGGAAGATAGGTGACAAAGCCTGGATGAAAGACTATCTTTGAGCTCACGGCTTCTCTGGAAGACAGGTGGGTCCCATGTCAGAAAGGACACTCCAATGAATTGTCAGTGAGATCAAAGGTGGCATTCGTTTGGGGAAAAGAAGAGAAATGTACACAAGGGTATAAGGGATGACCTTCACACCAACCACTCAACCCCAACCTGAACCAATTCCCTTTCCCTTCACCATTAAAACTAAACCTTACACTCCTGAACCCACACCTTTACCTTCATCCACTTCCTCACCTGAACCACCAAAACTGCCCATCCTTCAACCCAAAACTCTTACCAGAACCACCTCACCACATCCTACCCAACAACCTTCCCAACCATCCCCTCAGCCTTCTAAACATCTCTCTCTAGAAGAGTTTAATAAGATCAAGACCAGGCTCATCAACTGCACAACCCTGAACAATATCTCTTGTGAGGAAGACTCCATCAAACTAACCTATGTCAATGGATCTTCACGTTTCCCTCACAAGAGATCAATTTCTTGATCTACCCAGAGGAACATTGGACCAGGCTGCAGTACTTCTAGGTATCAACTCAGAATCGTTAAATGATGAAGAGAAGAAACTAAGAAGGAAGCTGGTGACTCTACTGGATACAAGGAAAGAGGACAAGATTCCTAGTCAGTATCTTGTGCCTAGAAAGAATATACTCCAGTGGAGGTTCGATGAAACTACTCATAACTTTGTTGTGGAAAGAGAGAATGGTGAAGTTAACAGGCTGAATGCCACCTCTATGCTACACTCTAGTAGATTTGATATTGCTGAGTTAGCAAAGAAACCATTCTCTAACCCCTCCAACTCTGAAACTGCTGCTCACATCAAGAATCATCTCAGCAGTCTTAATCTAGCCGAGTTAACAACAAAAGCTAAGATTGAAGAAGAGTTGAGATTGAGAAGAAAGGAAGACAAGGATAGATCTCCCACCAAGGGCACAGCCTTTCTATAGATGGTGGAAGGTCCTGAATTGGAACCTATAGTTTGATGGGAATATGATTATAGCTCCCATCAACTAACTCTTTTCATAGGGCCACAACAAAGGGTACATATCATTTAGGGTGACAAACTGGAGATCCTGTCAACCAAAGATTTGTACAAACTTCTCAGCACCACGTCAGGAAGAACAAGGAAACTGATAAGTATTTACTCTCCTTGGTGATGAAAGATTGAGCAGTATAAACAAGTGAGGTTTTGGTAGCATCAGCCTAGGGGGAGTTTGTTGGATCAAGAAGAGGCTGGTGCAACCAAAACCAAATCACTTAGAAAAATTTTGGTGCTGCTTACAAAGGCTTTCGAAGCCAAGTGCGGAACTTCCAAAGGAAATAGAGTTCTTCCAAAGACAAAGTAAAAGTTCAACTTCAGAAGACAAAACTCTACTTCCAAAGATAAAGTATTCACTTCCAAAGATGATGTATCAAAATAAGAAATCAAAAGACTACTTCCAAAGTATGAAGAAAGAAGAACTCCTCAAGCCTCGGAAGAAGTAGTCTCTTCCGAAGTATAAGTGGCTTCGGAAGTACTTGTTCTTCTGAAGCCATTTAACCTTTGGAAGACACTGCTATGAACAAGTGGACATAAGTATGGTCTCTGACACTCCGCTGCAGACCTCTAATACTGCATGGCATTTTCTCAAAGAGCCATGTAGTTGACCATACTTTATTCCATTGTTCACCTTTTTATGTTAGTATAAGTTACCAACTTTAGTTGGTGACAAAAGGTAAGTCAGGGACATGTCCTGACTACCATATCTCAGATAAAGTCTTATCTGAGATACCTTAAGTTATAGTTTTGTAGTATTTGCTTTTGTTAGAGGATTCCTGCTGGTATCAAAGTATATCCGGCTATAGGTAGTATTATATATAGTTTCTCATTGTAACTCATAAATATATGCTTGTAAGAGTCTTGTAATATTTGTGTTGAGAAGCAATATATGCTAGTACCTTGAAAATTACTTCTTGTGTTTAATTATTACTTATTATATTGTTATCAACTCTTAAAAACTTTGCTTAGATCAAGAGTGTTGTTTAAGTGAGTTTGACAGAAAACCAAGTGTTTAGTGACACAAACCGATCTTGCAAAGGTGTACCAGGCAAAGCAAGTGAAGCCCCCGGTTAGGTGTTTGTTTGGGCATCTGGCTAATGCAGACTACATGGCGCCTGCTTGCAAGAAATAGCATCACGATGATAGCGATTCGGATGTTGAGCCTATAGTGGTACCCACCGATGATGACGACAACCATGATGACGATGTTGATGACAGTCAAGGTGGTGGAGATGTTGGTCCAAGTCAATCAAGGGCCACTGGCACTTCTTCTATGTCTCCACCATCTCCACTTGGTAATCTGATGCACCTAGTGGATCAGAGAAGATTGTGTTCCACCAAGACTTCCTGCTAGATGAAGATGAAGAGTCGGATGATGAGCCTCTGCTTAGGATGGTTGGGAATCGGGTTGTGGCCACTAAGAAGGGTATAGAGGCTATTAGTGGACTCCCAGCTAGTATTACAGGTGATGATACTGATGCCATTGATCCTACTTACTCACTAGACCAGTCTATTAGCTCAGGGGGAGCCTCTACAGCAAAGGGCTCCAGGAAGAGAGGATGGCCTATCCCTATGGAAAAAAGAGTAAGAGGCCAAGATTCACATTGATCACATCTTCTACTGCCACTACCACAGCCACTACCACTACCACAACTACCACCACTGCCACTGCCACAACTACACCACCACTACCACATCCAACACCACTACCACACCCACTACCACCACTACCACAGCCACTACTCCAACCACCACTCATACACCTACCTCCACCTCACCCACAATACCCAACACAATTCCACCACAATCCACTCCAATCCCTCCTCCTATCGTCACCACATCCACCACTACCACAACCACTCACCAAGCTAGTCCCTCCACCCAATCCACAGTTACACCTGGACCTACTCTACCCATGGTCGGGTTAGAGGAGCAGCTGGCAAGCCTCAATCGCATAGTACTAAAGCTGATTGCTACTGATGATCTGAGGGTTATTCAGATGAACCAGCTGATGGTGGTGGATGCGGCTCAAGCAAAGAAAATAGCTCAACTAAGTGAGAAGAACACGCAGTATGAGAGAGCCTTAGGTCGAGCCCACCATGCACTAAAGAGTCAAAACGAGTTGGTGTTGGCATCGGTGAAAAGGATTGAAGGACTTGAGAAGAATAACAAAAGGATTTTGCTAATACTAAAGGGATCAAAGAGTGAGCCTTTGAAGATTAAAGATGGTGATGATATGGATGATGATGATGAGATGATGATGAGATGAAGAAGATGATGAGGAGGAGAAGTAGGACCAAGTGAAAAAGATAAAAAGGATGATGATGATGAGGATGATCAAGAAGGTAATGCATCGGCACCAACCTCAATCCCATTAGCAAAGGAGAGGCGCACCAAGAGAAATCAAGATCAAAGAGCCTCATCCTCAGCTCCTCAAGTTGAAGAGACTAACGATCAAGACAAAAGTAATGATTAGATGTTTATGTATTTGAAACTTTTGTACTTGAACTGTGTATTACATTAATGTAATTAATGATTATTTATGTTTAAATGTCTTGATTAATGATTAACGTGTGATGTGTTGAATGTTAAATCAAATAGATGAAGCTCAACAGCCAGATGAATATGATGTTGTACCCACCCCTTCATCAAGTCAAGACTCAAGTCACGATGATTCTTGATTTGCAAGGGATCGTAAGAAGATCTGTGAGCTATAATCCTGAGGAAGGAGAGATTATCCATTATCTGACAGACGAACAACTCGCTAAAATGTTTAGATTGAATCCTAATGAGCTTGTTAAAGATGCTCCAGAAGTTGATGTTATGAGTGATGATGAGCTGAAAGATGTGATGAGATAGAGATAGAGGATGTCACTTCAAATTACTATCCACTGTTCACTAACCCTAAGGGCAACTTTATCCCCAACTTGGGTGAAACCTTTGGTAGTGGTACTTTTGATAAGTTGGAGGAGATAGAAAAGGAAAAAGAGAAAGATGAAAGTACAGCCCAAGCTTTAGATGCAAATGTTGATATTAAGAAAGTTGAATGGGCAGCTTGTTTTGTAGAAATGAAAGCCCAACGCGCAACCCCAAAGAAAAATGCCTACACCAAGCTTTACAGAGTCAAAAGACACTAGAAAGTGTCAGGCAAGATTATCACGTGGGCATATTTTGAAGAATTAGAAGTCTATGTTGTTAAAAGGGAGAAAGGGATTGTTACTTCATATATCCACATGATCTGAAGACTATTTCTGATTTTAAACTCAACTGACTGGCATGCTTAGATCTGTTGTATGCCAACCCAAGAAAGATGTTAGGATGGTTTGAGGTAGCATTATAGAAAGAATACCACACCAGATGGGTAAACTTTAGACCCCAACAACCTAAGAGTTCATTCATAAGTCTAAAGTTGATCCTATATCTGGAAAGCCTAAAGTAGTGTTGAAATGGAGTCCCCCATGCATAATGTCCAAGATTCCCTTACGGGAAATGCCTCAGGACTTCACTACACACTTGAAATGGTAGTATTATGATTAGAGGACAGGGGAAGCAGTTAGAGTTCTGAACAGAGATGGAAGATAGAGACTATCAGGGTATTTGACCCAATGTGGCTTACTAACTTGTCTGTTGATGATGTTTATACTTTATACAAGTGGCCACCATTTTATGACACGCAAGACATTGTACAAGCTCTTCAATTCCAACAAGTTATACGGCTCTACTTTGCATTTGAGATACATGCAAGAGTCACTAGAGAAGAGAAGTACAAGAAATTTCAAGAGCATGTGAATAATGTTAGACAATAGGGTAAACTAGGTCCAAGGGGGAGTTGTAGATACATGATGTTCCTAGTTTATAAGCTTAAATGTAAAAGCCTTTCATGTCTTACATATGTGTAATGTGACGATGTAATGAATTATGATATATGCTTTGATGTTTATTTATCTTTAATTCATATGTATGAACTTCTTATATAGGTTTGAGGTTGTTGTACATAGTTCTTAGTCAATAATGATTAAGAAATGTGTTCAACCTAGTCAGGTGATTATTCATGTTAATAGAACATACTTATGGACCATACACATGAATATATCATGCTTCTGGACCAGTCGCATGAATGAACCAGGAGACTGGATCAGTCGTATGATTGAGACATAATATTGACTCAGTCGCACGACTGAACCTTTAGTCGTGCGTATGAATCAATGGCATGAATCAGTCGCACGGCAGAACGATGCTAATGGTTCAGTTGTACGAATGGTAACTAATAACCTATAAATACCACTTAATTTGTGGAAAAATAGAACACTTTGAGAGATACTTCAAACACATATAAACCCTAGCCGTCCAGAGCGTCCCAAACAGCCTGTCCAACTTCATAGTTCGATCTTGATTGATTCCACCTCATTCTTAATGTTTAGTTCATTCTTATATCAATCGGGTTATCATTCTCACTGATTGGATCGCCAATCAAATAGGTTTCCGCACTATTTAACCTGGTAAAACGCAGAATCCGTTAGTACTCCATACGTACATGGTCATCCTAACAAGAAGTAGATCTGATATGTAATCAATCGCCTCTTCCGAGACTAAAAACTCTTCCGAGAAGAAAATTATCCTTGGAGAAATTTTTCTTCGGAAGATATTTAGATTGATTTCTCTTTGGAAGAAACTTATACATAGATAAAATTTCAGAGAGACCTTTTGTAACAGGGCTTAGATTGTATTAACATAAGACATTACATATTAAAAAGGTTTTTTAAAAGAGGTAATCTAATCAATGTTTATCTTCCTAATAGCTATTATAAGATACTTAAATCTCTGTTCATCAAAAGCTCTGATGAACAAGTCTGTATATTGTTCATTTGAATCAACTTTGATTAGCTTAATCAAAATTTTCTCATGAATATCTCTAATGAAATAATACCTGATATCAATATGCTTTGTCTTGGAGTGCTTCACCAAATTTTCAATGATGGAGATAGCAATGTTGTTGTTAATATGGATAGGAGTGCTCATAAAGTTGAATGCATAGTCTAACATCAGATTCTGAATCCATAGCAGTTGAGCACAGTAACTTGCCGCAGCAATGTATTCCACTTCAGCAGTTGATGTAAAGACACAAGATTGTTTCTTACATTGTCATAAGATGATCCTTCCACCAAGAAATTGACATCCTCCTGATGTTGATTTCTTGTCAATGTTGCAGCCACCATAGTCACTGTCAGAGTATCAATAAAGATTAAAATCATTGTTCCTAGGATACCAGAGACCTAGTTTAGGTGCTCTTTTGACGTATCTGAGGATTCTCTTAGCAGCAGCTAGGGGAGACACCTTTGGAGCAGCCTGATATCTTGCACAAATGCAAGTTGCAAACATGATATCAGGTCTACTAGCTGTAAGATGCATCAAAGAACCAATAATCAGCCTATACTGATGTTGATCTGTATCCTCCCCCTCAGGTCAAGACAGGTATTATGGTTTCTAGGTATGGGTGTCTTGGCTGGCTTACAATCTTTCATTTAAAATCTTTCTAAGATGTCATTAACATACTTAGACTGATTGATAAAGAACCCTTCCTTCAATTGCTTCACCTGAATTCCAAGGAAAAAATCCATTTTTCACATGGAACTCATCTCAAAGTTCTTTTTCATAGTGCTTTCAAAGTCTTTACACATTTAGTCGTTTAAAGAACCAAAAATGATGTCATCAACATAGACTTGAACAAGCAAAATATCCTTAGCAGACTTCCTTATGAACAGAGTCTTGTCAATGGTTCCTCTAGTGTAACCATTCTTTAGAAAAAACTAAGACAAAGTCTCATACCACAGCCTACGTGCTTGGTGCAGCCCATATAGAGCTTTATCCAATTTGCACACATAGTTGGGATGTTATGGGTCTTCAAATCCTAGAGGCTGGCACACATACACTTCCCTATCTATATCCCCATACAGAAAGGCACACTTGACATCAAGTTGGTAGACAGTAAAATTATTGGATGTAGCATAATCAAGGAAGATCCTAACTGCCTCAAGTCTTACAACAGGTGCAAAGACATGAGTATAATCAATTCTTCCTCTAGAGTGTATCCTTGAACTACCAGTCTTTCCTTGTTCTTGATAATCAAGCTTCTATCATCTTTCTTGTTCCTGAAAACCCATTTAGTGCATGTAGGTACTTGACCAGATGGTAGCGAACATAGGTTCCAAACCTTTTGTCTCTTGAATTGAAGCAGCTCCTTTTGCATTGATTCAACCTAGCTACTATCTTTCAAGGCATCTTCCACCTTCTTAGGTTCCATCTGGGATAAGAAGCATGAGTACAAGCAGACATTTCCATGATGAGTCTACCCTCTTATTCTCACACCTTCAGAGACACCCCTATGATGTTCTCAGTTGGATGAGTGTTATGAATCCTTAGACAAGAAATCACTTCCAGTTGCAAAGATAGACCCAAATTGGACATATTTTGCTCAGGAACTAGAACACTTTGTCCAATTGTTGTTTCAAACTCATTCAATGAGGATTGATAGAATGAATGAGAAACATCATCAATTATTGGCTGTGAAGTAGCATTAACAGTTGCTTGTTCCTTCAAGATGCTACTTTCATCAGCCTAGTGTTGTGCTGGATCACCTGATGAGTTTTGAGGATCAATAGGTGATTCACTGGTTAAAGCTTCACTAATCCTTGATATAGTTATACTATCAGATCTGTCAATAGTGAAAGCTTGATTTGTGGCAGCTCTTAGAGAACTTGGAAGAGGTCTGGGTAGCTCAAACAGTTGATCAGCATCAGCATCATTTTGAGCACCTGTTCCAACTCAAACATTCTCAAAAGATGGTTTAGAATAGTTTGGAAACAATTCTAATCAAAACTATGATCAGGGCCATTCCCCCTAACATAAGGAGTGTGCTTATTTACAACAATATTGGATGACTCCTCAAATTGTTAATTCTTGATGTTTTATACTTTATAAGCTTTAGAGCTAGAAGAGTATCCAACAAAGATAGCATCATCCGACTTTTCAGCAAATTTTGCCAAATTGTCATTTGTGTTAAGTATGGTACACCTGCTGCCAAAGGACCTTAGAAAGCCAATGAACGGCGGCATCTTGTTCCATAACTCATAAGGGGTTTTTCCATGTGGCTTAACTACACGAACTCTATTCTGCACATAGCATGTAGTGCTGACTGCCTTTTCCCAGAATGTTAGAGGTAGTTTGGAATCAGCTAACATAGTTTGAGCAGCCTCAATAAGTGTCCTGTTCCTCCTCTCAGCAACACCATTTTGTTGAGAAGTTCTAAGAGCATGTATTGTTTGGAAATCCCTTTTGATTTATAGAATGAGTCAAGAATGAAGTTTTTAAACTCATTCCCTTGATCACTTCTAATAATCTTAACCTTGTGATCAATTTGATTTTTCTATTTTAAGAATAAAAGATTTTAATATTTTAGCAGTTTCATCTTTAGTTCTTAAAAAGAATACCCATGTAAATCTTGTAAAATCATCAACTATCACAAGGCAGTATGATTTCCTTCCAATGCTCATTATACTTGTGGGTCCAAATAGATCCATGTGTAATAAGTGTAATGTAGTAGTGAGATGCCCTGTGTTGCTTCCCTTTCAGGCATGCAACAAAGTTATCTTTGCAGAAAAATTCCTTTTTAGGCAAACCACGCACCAAGTTATTTTTAGCCGATTTATTCATTGTCTTAAAATTTACATGACACAAACGTTTATGCCAAAGTGTTGACTTATCACTATCAGCTTTGGAAAGAAAGCATGATACTTCACCCATTAGGGAAGCATTGTCCATATCTAGCTTGTACATATCCCCTTTCTTGGGAAATCTAAGAAGCACCAATTCTGGAGAATTGTCATCCCTAGTTTGAGGATAATGCACTCATATTCTGTGAAAAGCAGTTGATGCTTTTGATCACAAAACTGAGAATACTTAACAGATTGTGTTCAGGTTGTTTGAGAAAGTTAACTTTGTTAACTTTTAACTTTCTGTTGGATATACTCCCTCTACCAGAAATATATCCTCCGCCTCACCTCCAAATTGACAGGACCTCCATCATAATGTTGAAATTGTTGAAGGAGAGATTTGTTCCCTGTCATGTTCCTGGAGCATCCAGTATCCACAATCATACATTGTTATTCTTATCATATGGATATCCCTGCACACAAGATGAGATAATTAGTTTTGATTGGAGACCCAAGCCTTGTTGGTCTTGGATTCTTCCAAAGATAGTGACATAATTGAACTGAAGGTTAAGCATGGGGGTTCAATGGATGTCTTTGAAGAAGAGGCTTGGGCTGCAGCATCTTTCTTGATCTTCCAATCCTTCCTTGGGTTGATCATGGAAGATGTGCTTGTAGAAGCTTTTGCAGCATGGCATTCTTCTAAAGCTTCTTTCTTTTCGGAAGAAGCCTTCACCACCTTTTCTTTCGAAGCAGTCTTCTTCTGGGATGGTTTCAAGGGAACTTTCTTGTTCTTCAGAATTTTAACAGCTTTTGCTTCCGAAGCCATTTTCCCTACGGAAGAAGGATTTTCTTCCAAAAGTAACCTAGCTTCAGAAACTAGGTTTCCCTTTTTCATCACTTGGACCATCTGGTAAGGTCCAAATGAGAAACCTTCCCTGACTCCTTCCTTTGTAACATTATTTGCATAATGTGTGCTAGTAGGATTGTAGTAACAATCTTTAGCCATGTGGTTTCGGAGACCACACATTATGCATGTAATGTTAGTCTTTTGGGAGCTTGTGGGTTGCTGTTTCTTATTCCTTTTCTCTTTATGAGCAACATTACCCTTCAATTCTAATCCTTTGGTAGGACAGGAGTGCTGGTACTACACTCCTTTCCTGAATCAGAAGTACCTACCACTTGGAATCCAGCTGAGATGAATACACCCTTTTGTTTTGGGTCAATCATCAGCTTAGACTCAGCCACTTTCTTAGCAGTTCTTTTAGCAGCTTTAGCTCTGCTTCTTCTGGCTTTGGTGGTTAGGATTTGATCTTCACTGGGAGAGGTAGGTTGATATACCTATTCCTTCCCTGTGTTGGCCTCTATTATTGCATCATTCTTCAACTCATGTGAAGATGGGTCAGCAGATGAGACCTCTTGCTCTTTAGTACCACATCTAGGTTGTCTTATGGACTCATAAGAATGGGTGGAGCAATTTCATTGGTCGCCAACCCTCTTCTTTTTTATAATAATATGGAGTGGGAGGATGATACGATAATAGCTTGGAAGTTCTACTCAGAAATAGCATACTTCTTGGCTTGAGCCTTAGCAGTGACAAGCTAGGCTTGAACCTCAGACAATTTGGATATTAAATCCTTTATTTGAGTCTTGTAATTGGTGTGTTCATGTTTTAATAGGGAAATCGTTTTCTCTAACTCTTCAATTTTCTTTTGGTAGTCAGATTCAACCCTTTTAAAATCAGATTTCAAAACTTTAAAGACTCAATATCAGATTTAATTTCCATATTATAGTCCTGATACAATTTAACCTTAGCAATACAGGTAAGAGTAAAGAAATGTTCATATACCTTGTTATCATCTTTTCTAGCCATGAGTGCTTGAGCAGGAGTGACATCCGGTACCATAAAGCTCCAGTCAACTTCTTGAGCCATTGTAGCTGTCTCAGTCGACTTTCCAGTGGGCTTTGATGTAGAGGGATGTGTGGAGGCCTGTGGGGTTCCCGGATTTGATTTGGAAGCCTTGCATTCCCTTTCAAAATGACCAAGTTGGTTACAGTTGTAACATTTGGCCTTGGTTCTATCAAACCCAAACTTGCTGTTAGTTGGAATCTGTGGAAATTGCCTTCTAGTTCTCTTGAAGAACTTCTTCGCTCTGTAGGTTAAAAGAGCCATCTGTTGGACAATGTTCACATACTCTACATCATCTGGACTGAAGCACTCTAGATCATCAAAGTAATATTGAAAGTCACTAGAATGCCCACTTCCTGAGACAAAGGCACAGCTGTCCTAAAAGAACTATGTTGAGCCTGTTAAGACCTTGGAGTCTCAGGAAGGTGTTGTAAGTCCAGATGAGAAGGATGACTCTTGGTTGTTTGTCAGGTATTGCTGGGGTTGTCTTTCAGCAACCATTAGAGTGTTGCTAGTAGGAAGACTCAGGGTTCTGCTTGTTTGATGGCCCTTCTTGCTCTCCATCTCTAAACGGTATCCATGAAGGATGCCATAAAGTTCAGTCATAGTGAGAGTTTTCAAATTCTCTGTTCTCTTGATAGAGACATAGTAGAATGTCCACTCATTTGGAAAAGCACTCATGAACTTTCTTGTGAGGTCTCTACGTTCAGGAGTGATCTTCACAGACTGAAGAGAAGAAATGAGATCCATGTCCCTGAATTACTGCTGGCTGAGAGACTCTCCAGCAATATATGTGAAGTTCTCGAACTGTTGCTTCAGTGAGTCCTTCTTGGAGTCATTGGATCTTGAATACATTTGAGCAAGTGCATCAAACAGTTCTTTGGCAGACTTGCAATGCTCAAACCCCACCATATTGGAGTTGGGTATTGCAGTCATAAGAATAGTCTTGCATTGCGTCAATGTCCATCTTCTTCCGGTCCTCATCAGATAGTCCTTCAACGGCCTTTTCTATAATGGCACCATTTCCACCAGGTGCTGCCACCTTAGGTTTATACAGGCCATTGACAATAGAATACATATTTTGCTGTCTTGGTATCTGATGAAGCCGTCCATGTGTCTACTCCAAGACCTGAAGTTATCAGGAGTAATGATGGAGCTTTAGTCATAGCTCCCATCTCTACTTCGGACTTGTTGAGGGCCATTTTTGAGTGAGTTGTAAGGAGGAGTAAAAAACAGTTGATTTCGATAGTAAGATCTCACAATCAAGAGCCTAAAAGCGTTGATACCAATTGCAGGATCGGGTTTTGTCACTAAACACTTGGTTTTTCTCTCAAACTCGCTTGAACTACACTCGGATGAAAGCAAAGCCTCGAAGAATTGATAACAATATAATAAGTAGTAATAAACACAAGATGTAATTTTTAGGGTACTTGCATATATTGCCTCTCAACTCAAAATGTTACAAGACTCTTTCAAGCATGATCTTATGAGTTACAATGAGAAACTATATATAATACTACCTATAGCCGGATATACTTTGATATCAGCTGGAATCCTCTAACTAAAGCAAATACTATAAAGCTATAGTTTAAGGTATCTTACATAAAGTCTTATCTAAGATATGCTAGTCACGACATGTCCCTGACTTACCTTTTGTCATCAACTAAAGTTGGTAACTTGTACTAACATAAAAAGGTGAATAGTGGAATAAAGTATGGTCAACTACATGGCCCTTTGAGAAAACGTCATGTAGTATCAGAGGTCTGCAGCGGAGTGTCAGAGACCATACTTATGTCCACTGGTTCATAGCAGTGTCTTCTAAAGGTTAAATGGCTTCGGAAGAACAAGTACTTCCGAAGCCACTTATACTTCGAAAGAGGCTACTTCTTCCGAGCCTTGAGGACTTCTTTTTTTCTTCATACTTCGGAAGTTGTCTTCTGATCTTTTCTTCTCAGACTTGATCATCGGAAGTAAGTACTTTGACTTCGGAAGTAGAGTTTGTCTTCGGAAGTTGATTTGTTACTTTGTCTTCAGAAGAACTCTACTTCCTTCGGAAGTTCCACACTTGGCTTCGGAAGCCTTTGTAAGTAGCACCAAAATTTGTCTAAGTGATTTGGTTTTGGTTGCACAAGCCTTCTTCTTGATCTAACCGTATTTATAGTTATATATAAAATTTAACTATATTTGTATATCCAACATACTAATTTATGGTTTAACACCCTGTTTATACCCATTAAAATAAAAAAAAAAACACAAAAATCGGTCCGAACCGGTCTGGTTTCCCAGTTCAACCACCGGTTCGGGACGAACCGGCCGGTTCGACCCCCTAAAACCGAATCATAACAGACCGGACCGCAGTGGCGAATCTAGAAGAAAGGTTCAAGGGTAACGTAACTTTTTTACCATACATTAATATAAATAAAAAAATAAAGTACCGTAATAAAGGGGCCCGAATGAAGATAATTCAAAACAAATATGAAGGAATTTAACTCGAATGAATTAAACTTGAATGAGTTGTTGACTTGATATGAGAATCAGCATATTGCATATCATTACCATTGACAACAAGGACAAATGTTGTTGGGTGATCCGCGACAGGGTGAAGCGTTGAGGGTTATGAGTATAACTAGTTGTTTTTTTTAATTGTTTAGTTTGGGTAATGGACAAAGGTTGCTGGGCTTAGTATAAATTTGATCATGTTATTTCTTTAGTTATTAACTTATTAAGTTAGTTATGTTATTGGTATTTTAGGTTTGTTAGTTGTTTAGTTAGTTATTAACCAAATAACACAAATCCTTAATTGCTAATAAAACTTAAAATTTAAATCAAATGACCATTAGTAAATCTCCTACTCTTCAAATCTTACAAATAACACTTAAATCTTGCAAAAACTTAGAAAGTAAAAAAGAATACCTTCAAGCAGCACACTCGCAGCATGTAGAAAGAATATGTTCAAACTTTAAAGATTCACGGCTTTAAATTCATAAATGGGCAGCAACTCTAATTTCAAATCCCTAATTATTAATTCATATAATACAATTCAAATTCATAAAATTCCTAATCTTTAATTCATATAACACAATTAAAATCTCTCATTTCAATACAAATTCCTAATTTTTAGTAAAATATAATAATAAAATAAAATAACACATAATCAATCTTCTACTCTAAAAGTCTTGCAAATAACACTTAAAGCTAGAATGTAGAAAGAATATTTTTAAATTTCAAAAATTCAAGGCTTCAAATTGGTAAATGGGTAGCGGCCAGAAGTAGCAGCAGCGGCGTTCGAGCGCCCGAGCAGCGGCGGACTCGCAGGCGGAATTGGAGCAGCAATGCCCATAATCGCAAGCAGTGCACATGAATGGAGCAGGCGACCAACAGTGTTGGGGGCTGGGAGGTGGGCTTTGAGTTTGTTAATTAAAAAGAAAAAAATGAATTTTATAATGATTGAGTTATTAATTGGCTTTTAAAATTTATTGGGCTTTTAAATTAATTGGGTTTTTAATATATTGATGTTAATTGAGTTTATAATGGTTTTATAAAAGGTAATGATTTTTGTAAAATATTATAATACTTTTCATAAAATTTAAAAATTTTGTATCAAGTTTTAAGTTTAAATTTTTTTAGGGGTAACGTAAAATTTTTCTCAGGAGTAACGTAAAACCTTAAAATAATTATTCTTGCATAAAAACCGTAATTTTGGACACTACGCGTTAAAAATTGAGGGGTAGCGGAGGCTACCCTCATCTCCATGTAGGTCCGCCAATGCCGGACCAGCCACCGGACCGATTCCCGATCGAACTGGTTGGACCGTCCGATCCGATCCGGTCCGTAAAACATTGCTTCTGAGCGAAAATGACAATATGCGTGCATCTATGAAATAGTATTTTTGGAATTTGGCATATCCATCATTCCTAATTGGATTCGAATATGTTGAAAGAATGTACTAAAAATAAATCTCGTACCTTTTATATGATTAGGAAATGGTTTCTTTTTTATAACACTATTGTTGCTCTATTATTTGATTAACGCTTATTATTAAAATTATTTAACTCGTATATTTTTACAAACACTTGATATTGTCATGTAGAAAAATACATTAACAAACGGAAACATATAATAAACTGTAGTACATACACAAGGATAAACCTAAATCATTTGAAGTGAAAACATAAAGAAAATTTTTTATATGATATACTCTACTCGTTTTTCTTTTCTTTTTATAAAACACTCATTTTTATAATGTAAATTTTATAAAAAGATTATGGCATATATAAAAATTACTAAGGTTTATAATTAGTGAGTAAATTTGAATAAAGTCAATAAAAGTATATATGCTTATAACAACATTAATGGTACAATAATTTGATCTCAACTATTAATTATTAATATGAATGGTTAACATTTATATTTATAATTTATTACTACACTTTTTCGATTTAAGATATTTTTTCACCTTACCAAGCCATAACTATAAACTAAAAAGTGTTTCATATAGTTTATAAGTTAAATATTGCTTCTCACTTTCACTCAAATTGTAATGTAAAATATTCATAGTAGGAAAGTATATTTTGAATACTAAACTGTTGTTATGATTAGTGCGGTTTAATGTTTCTATATATATCTTCAATCCATGAGTACAGCAAAAATTTCATCATATATTACTTATTTGCTCTGATTGTTGTATTAATTAAATAAACAGCAATAATTACAAGAGAAAGGAGCCCCACGCATGACCTCGTCTGGTTTCCGCGAAAGATAGAGGATGAATCATTGAATCAGTAGGTTTAGTTTAATATCAATATTAAATGATGAATTAGAATATATATTGGAATATGTTGTGTATATCCGAACGAGTCATTCATCTCCTCCTATTGGCCATGCTGACTGGGATTAGCTGTTAATCACATCTATGCATCTTTTGTCACTCACCAAAACCGTCTATGCTTTTGAACCGTATTATGAAAAAATAATAAGAATAACAATCCTTGATAAAGATGTGATTACGAAAGAAAGTAAATATATTTTCTTACAGCGTCATGATCCAAGTTGGCAAAAAGTGGATCAAAGTGATGCAAAGAACATATATATTAACTCACCCATGTCATATAGGTGGACCCTAAAACCTTGACTATAAAAGCCATGTGATTTCTTTGCCAGAGCATTAACTAAAAATCCATAAGTCTTGCCCAAAACACATGGCCGAAGCCACTCAAATGATCTTTGAGTTCCTGGAAGAGAGTGAGCTCTCATCAGGAACTTCATTCAATTCCTCGGGGTCGAAAATGAGATTTTGAAGACGAAGATGAAGATTCTGCTGATTCAGAGGAGAACAGGTCCTTCTGGGAGTCTCATGAACAACTTCTCACGGTACCTTTTCGTCTTTTTCAATTTGTGGGGATAAGTTAAGCTAGAATTGGGTTCTAATGATTATTGAGCATTTTGCAGGATACACTCTATAAAACCAGTTCAATCGAGTCGAAAATTAGGCGGGCAACTAAAGAGATCATCAAGGAGATGAAATTAGCGGCAGTTGGATATTGTAATTGTGGCATGATGGCGGTTGATGGTTGCCCAAGGTGTTTCCAGAGGGAGATCTCTGACCGATTGCAACGACAAGGCTACAACTGCGGCATTTGCAAGGCCAAGTGGAATGATCTTAAACAAATCCCTTCAGGTACATGATTTTACAAAAATGATGACATATGTCACATATTATTTATCAGTATCAAGTTACTGTTACTGATGGTCATTATTAACTATTTCCCAGGGGAACATACCTACATAGATGTATTGGACACTTCAAATACTAAAAAGGGGTTTCTAAGAGTGATTATTGAGTTAAATTTTCGGGCTGAATTTGAGATGGTGAAAGGTAGCGAAGAATACAACCGTTTAATTAGCAGGCTACCAGAAATATATGTCGGAAAAACAGAAAGACTCCAATCATTGATCAGATACTATGCTTAGCATCGAAAAAGTGCATGAAAGATCAGAAACTGCACATCGCGCCTTGGCGAAAGCTCAAATATATGCAAGCAAAATGGCAGGGCGTCCGTGATACTAAACTGGTATTGTCTCCGGACATCTTGTCTGTGGCTGAGCGTTCGAATCGTTTGTCGCGTCCTATGGTTTCACTGCTTACCTTTGATTTGGTTGAGAGTTTGAACACTTCTTCTAGTATGCACTCTATGGCAATAAAAGTTTTGTAATGAATTAGTAGAACCCTATTAAAGATAGTTTTATGATTTTAAGGTCAACTTATGACACGTTTATGGTTTCTAAGGGTATGAGTATTGTGTATATATAAGATGTAGAATTGGGAGAGGTCTTTGTAGGTGAGAAAAATTGATGTGTTAGGTTATGTGTTGTTATTTTGGAATTGTGAGAATTGAGAATGGTTGGGAAATATGCTTTTTGTTTTGTAACTATATATTAATATGGTTTCTTTTATAAAACAAATATTATTAAACTTTTGCTTTACTTTTAAAAAAATGTGTTTAATAAAAATATATAACTAAGGATCAAACAAAAAATCATTAATAATATCATTATGTAAACAAATTAAAATCATAGGCTTTTTGATGTAGGCATAAGCACAAGATTACTAATTGAACCTGTTTATTCACAGGTCATACCGGAACAATTTTTTTACTGTTGTTGATTCTCGCAAAATATCCATACTAACACAGACTTTGTGATAAGGAGAAAACTAATTTTTATAAACTACAAAATTGATCATCTCCCAATTTTTAAATGGGCATAAATTCAAGCCAAAAGTCGAACGGGCCTCAAAACATAAACGGGTCAAAAATTGGGCCACAAACAAAATCCAATAAAAAGTAGAGGACAAGACAAAGAGTTTAAAAAAACTCATAAAATAAGTTGTTTCTTGGCAGAATGGTGACCCAAACCGCCTTCAACATTTGTAGAACTATGCTCCTCGATACAATAGTTGTTTTGACTAGTCGCAGGCTCGAAACAAAGACTTATAGCCCAAAGTATGACTATTTTAGTGAAGCTCGCTTAGATAAGCGATCATGTGTCTCCAAAAACAAAATAATTTGTTCATCCATACTTGGGCCCACACCAATTCTACAATCTTATATTGAAATGTAACCATATGAAGATTAAAATAGGAATAACTTATTTAAGTTTGAGATTACACTAGTTAAATAAGTATAAAAACTTTTAAATATGAAGTTTTCTTTTCTTCTTTGTGTATAATCTCATACGAGTAAGGCCATGGGTATCTGTAGTAACATAAGGAATGTCACCAATACCGAGAAAACATATAGGTGTTAACATATCTCCTTCTATAGATTAGGTTCTTCATTCCTTTTACCTAGAACATCATGTCACATTCTTTCAATCCTCATTTTCATAGACCGAGTCACTTTTTATTTGACTTAGTTGTCGGAGTTTTGACGTGGATCTATTGGATCATTTACCATACCACTTCAAGATTGTATGGCATTGGGTATTTGTTAAAGGTGGCAGATTTATAATGTTGAGTACTATGACTATTTGTACTTTTGGTGTTTTGTCTAACATTTTTCGAGTTAGGTTAGTAATATTAACATAATTTGGTTTCTCTCCCTTCGTTAAGTAACAATATTTTGTCACCTCCGCACACTCATTGAGAAAAGAAGACGCCATCATTAACGGGGTCATCTCAAAGGACGGTGAAACATTTTTAGGGTAAGTGGGGTGACATGGAATGACTTGACTTGTAAAATAACTGAATTCTGCAAGACGTCATTTTTAGGGTTTCTTTTCATACTCAGACCATATGCATTACTTTCATCATCCACAATTTTTCAGCTTTTATTTTCATGAAGATCAACTTGGTCTTATCTTACTTTGTTTCATTCTTCAATGGAAATTTCAATTTTAAGGGGACGAGGGTAAGAATACTACCATCGACTACACTAACTTCCAAACAATCATCATCAATTAGTTGGTTGTTCACTTCGAAAGATTACTTCCCAATATAAAATTTATAGTGGAGAGTGCTAAGAATGCAAATGTCATTAAATTATTCATGCTTGAAAACACATTAATTAAGGGTTCATAGGTTATAGTTTAGGTTTACCAGATGACCTAGTTTGCTATGAGTAACCTAGTTCACTATTGTAAGGATTCCTTAAGTCTGATGCAACCCAAAACATCCAAAGTGTCTCAGCAACATGCACTAAGTACTGAAGTGAAGAATGCTTCGGAAGTTTTACACAATACATTAGAAAACATTCTAAGTGTAAAATCTCCCGAACCAAGACCAATATCTTCCGAAGCCAAACATGAAGTCTTCCGAAGCTTCACCCTATGAAGACAGATTTCTTCCGAAGACTTTTAGTACACATGCTTTATCTGATGTACTGTTCCATAAAGCACCTTTTCCGCTGCATCTCTGATAAGTCACCAACTTACAAGAGTTGGTGAAAAGGTCCATGCTTTTGGTAACTGTACATTGAGGTCTTGAGTCTGAAACTTTCCACTTTATGTACTTTATCCTTTTTGTAATGTATAAGGATGTGAGCTATGGCATGTCATAGTCACAAGGTCAAAAGGCAGATATGCCTTTTGATTCTACAATTGATTTTGTTAGTGTCTAGTCAATTGTATCCAGCTGGCTTTCATAGTATAGCCGGCTGTAGGTTGTAGTATAAGTATTTCAAGTTTCTTGTATCTTTAATATACTTTGTAACACTTGTAAAAGAACTTGAGAAAGCAATATACTGCATCCTTGAAAACCATATTCTCCTGTTCTGTCTCTTGCTTTACTTGTGTTCTTTGTATCACTTTGGTTAACCCAGTTTACTGTTTGATTAGAGTTTAGATAATCTCCTCATTGTGTTGTTGTGTTGTAATTGTGTTCAAACCCTAAACGATCCTGCAATTGGTATCAGAGCTTTCAGGCTCTTGATATAAGATCTAACCATCTTAAGATCCCTCACACACACAAAAACTAAACTCTTCAAATGGCTTCCATCTCAAAGACTGATATGGAGACTGGAACCATGAACAAATCCCCACTGATCACTCTTGATGATTTTGACACCTGGTGCATGAGGATGGAAGGCTTCATCAGGTCTCTTGACTCAAGAATGTGGGAATCTGTTGAAAATGGACCTTTCATACCCAGCACCCCCTCTACTGGTGCTGGTATGATTCCTAAAGATATGGCCAACTACTCAGATGAAGATAGAAAAAGAGTAGAGATTGACAGGAAGGCCATGACTGCTCTTCAGACTGCTCTCCAAACTCTGTATACAGAGGTTTTAAGAAGTGCAAAACAGCTAAACAGCTGTGGGATGCACTGAAGCTGATGTATGAAGGCTCCTCTGAAGCCAAGGAGAACAAGAAAGATCTTCTGAAGCAGCAGTTTGAAAATTTCACCTTTAAAGCAGGTGAAACCATGACCCAACAATACTTCAGGTATGTTGAGATTGTGGATACCCTAGTGGATGGAGGAGTTCCTCTTGAGAACAGAGACATTGTAAGGAAGTTCATGTCCTCACTTCCTAGGCAATGGACACACTATTGTGTGGTGATCAAGAGGACTGAGAACCTTAAAACTCTTACTCTGACAGAGTTATATGGGATTCTCAGTGGATACCAGATGGAGATGAACATACAAGGTTCATCTGGCAACTCCAACAATCAAATGGGTTCAGCCCTTCATGTGGTTGAAAGGGACAGCATAGAACCCCAACATCATCTCATATGCTACCCTGACAACTCACAAAAGGGTCCTTTCATCACCTTCCCGGAGACACCAAGGGAAAACTTTACTCAAGGAAGTCCATTCCAAGAGACAAGTTCTTCTCAAGCCTTTGTGTCTACTGATGAAAGCTGTGGGAATTATCTCTTCACTCTTGAAGACCTGGACTGTATTCATCCAGATGACCTGGAATACATGGAGATAGTTCAGCAGATGGCTCTCCTCACTCACAGAGCCAAGAAGTTCTACAAGAGAACAGGAAGAAGATTTCCAAGCAATGCTACCAGTGGAAAGTTTGGGCTGGATAAAAGCAAAGTTAAGTGTTACAACTGTAACCTTATGGGTCACTTTGCTAGGGAGTGTAAGGCACCTAAAGCAAATGGGGGCCAAACACCAACCCAGACCAAACTACACTGACAAAGCTCCTCAGTCTGAGAAGCCTAAGCAACATGCTGCTGTTGCTGTTGAAGAAGGAGGCTTTGACTGGAGTTTTCAGGTGGAAGATGCTTCTCCAACCAAGCACTGATGGCTGACCATGATGAAGCCAAGGTATTGGAACATCTCTGTACTCCTGAATGCATTGCTAAAGTGAATAGATACAGGTCCTACAACTTAGAGATGAGATCCGATCTTGAGTCATTAAACATATTAAAATCTGATTTTAGAAAGTCTGAAAATGATTACAAGTTAAAAATAGAAGATTTGGAGAAAACCATTTCAGTACTAAAACATGAACATACAGATTTTAGAACTCAGATCCAAGATCTCATAACTAAATTGACTGAGTGCCAGGCTGAGCTTGTGATCAGCAAAGCCAAGGCAGAGAAAAGTGTTCTTGAAGAAGAGACCTTCAAAAACATGATATCCTCATCCCTGCATAACAAAGTGTGCTATCAAAATAGACAGGAACTAGGATCAAATGAGATAGCTCCTCCACACACAATCTTGTCTGTAAGATATCCTAGGTGTGGAACTTGTGAAGATGAGCTTCCTCTCATAGATCCTATAAGTGAGGATGATGAAGAAGTGATAGTGAAGAATCCCTCTGAGAAGAGTGAAGAAGAGGATTCTTCCAAGGGCCACTATCCTTCTGAGGAGAAGAAATCATCTGTGATGACCAAGTCCAAAAGAAAGAACTTGATCAGGAAGAGCAAAAGAAAAGCAAAGAAGGCTCATGAAATCAAGGCTACTTTTGATGCTAAGCAGAAACAAGTTTTTATCTCTGCAAGTTTCAAAGTAGTAAGGACTGAAGACATCAACCAAGACTCCTCATCTAAGAGTCCTGGTTCATGTTCAAATCATCTCAGAGCAAAGAAGAAGACTGAGCTACTGTGTACCACTACTGCACAGCCTGGACCATCAAACTCCAAGAACAGTTCACAGCCCAAAAGAACTGTCTCAGCATCTACCAAGATGAAGGTGGAGAAGGGATGTGACCAAAGCCAAAAAAGGAGACTCTTTTGAAGAAGAAAATGTTATGTGTCATGTGTGAAAATACTTCTCACATTGCTAAGGATTGCCCATACAATCCTAGAAGTACCATCCACATGACCAATACAAAGACTTCAAAGAATCTCAAGAAGTCTCAAGCTTCGGAAGGAAAGTCTGTTTCCTTCGGAAGCTCCAAATCAAAGAAGAAGGTAAATGGAAAATTACCTTCGGTAGTAAAATTGGTCTCGGAAGAAAGGAGTTCTTCCGAAGCACTGAAGTCTGCTGCAGTGACTGCAGAATCTTCCGAAGGTTCAGTCATCAAAACCTGTGAAGTTCCAAAAGCTTCAAAGGTTTTGAAGGTCAAGTCCAAGAGTCCAAAGGTGGTGTGGAAGTCTAAGAAAGACCAAATGACTGAAATTTCTCCATCAACAATAGCTGAAGATCCTCACAGTACAACCATAGGATCTATTACTGTTGCATTACCTTCTATTACACTTACTGAGCCCAAGACAAGTACGGCTTGGGTTTCCAAATGTACAAATAATTTTCTTTGTGCAGGAACAGCTCAAGACAAACGGAAACGTCTGGATAATTGACAGTGGCTGTTCCAGGCACATGACAGGCAATAGGTCTCTACTCCATAATTTTGAGAGAATTGATGGAGGACCAGTTGCTTTTGGAGGAGATGAAGGTGGTTACATTTCTGGAAGGGGCAAGGTCACAAATGGTAAGCTCAGCATTGAAAAGGTAAACTTTGTTAAGGAGCTTGGGTACAATCTTCTGAGTGTATCCCAATTTTGTGATCAAAGACATAACATGCTCTTTACTGAGCATGAGTGCATTGTTCTCAAGCCTGGTGTGGTCATTCCTCATGAGCACATCCTGCTCAGAGCCCCTAGGAAAGGGAACATGTACAAGATGGATTTGCAAGAAACATCTCCCTCTGGAGAAGTTTCATGCTTTCTATCTAAAGCCAATAGTGATGAGTCTTTCCTATGGCATAAAAGAATGTGCCATGTAAACTTTAAAACATGAATAATTGATTAAGCATGATCTGGTAACTGGAATGCCAAAGAAAGAGTTTACAAGTGATGATCATTGTGTTGCATGCCTGAAAGGGAAGCAACATAAGGCATCCCATAAGCCTAAGGAAATGAACTCCATCACTACACCCTACACTTGTTACATATGGATCTCTTTGGCCCCACCAGTGTAATGAGTTTAGGAAGGACCTTATACTGTCTAGTGATCACAGATGATTTTACAAGATTCACTTGGGTCTTCTTCCTTAGAACTAAAGATGAGACTCCTGAGATTCTAAAGAATTTCATCTTAAAGATTGAGAATCAATGTGATCACAAGGTCAAAACCATAAGATGTGATCAAGGAACTGAATTCAAGAACCAAATCCTTGATACATTTTGTGATGAAAAGGGTATTACAAGACAATACAGTGCTCCCAGGACTCCTCAGCAAAACGGAGTTGCTGAGAGGAGAAAAACAGGACACTTATTGAAGCTGCAAGAACTATGTTGTCTGACTCTAAACTGCCTATCACCTTCTGGGCAGAGGCAGTTAATACTGCTTGCTATGTGCAAAACAGAGTTTTAGTAGTTAAGACACATGGTAAGACTCCTTATGAACTTTGGCACAAGAGGAAACCTTTCATTGGTTTTCTCAGGTCATTTGGATGTCCCTGCACCATCTTGAATACCAAAGATCAAGTTGCCAAGTTTGCTGAGAAATCAGACGATGGACACTTCATTGGATACTCTTCCCAAGCTAAAGCTTATAGAGTATACAATCTCAGAACTAGAATTATTGAGGAGTCAGCCAATGTGACTTTCAATGAGCACACACCCGTGTGGCTGGTTCTGGTCCGGATTGGCTATTTGATCTTGATTTAGTTACCAACTGTTTTAATAAATCTTGTGAGCATGTTTCAGGATCTGCAGAAAATTTAAATACAGGTGATCCTGATCCAAGATTTGAGCTAGGAAGACCTTCAACTCACACACCTTCAGCTCCAGTTGAAACTACTTCAGCAAATGAGGTTTCTATCAGCACAACAATGACAAATCCAGCTGATACATCTGGCATGCCTTCAAATTCCAGCTCAGAGGCTTCTCAACCAGATAAAGACATCTCAATTGCAGAAGACAACAATGGTGATGGTGATAGTGATCAAGAATTTCTTGATGCTAATAACCATACCATAGATGACAACATCAATGATGTCACACACTCATTGGATCAAGTTAATCTTGATAAGTGTGATAATGTGGAGGATCAATCTTCAAGACCAGATCTAAATTTCTCAAATTTGGATCTATCTCAGCAACTTGCTGTGATCCCTCAGCTAAGGATCCACAAGTCTCATCCTACCACAAACATCATTGGAGATGTTATCTCCGGGGTAAAGACAAGAGGGCAAACCCATGAAGCAAATGTTTGTCTTCACTCTTGTTTTCTCCCAGTTAGAGCCAAAGAAAGTTGAGGAGGCTCTAAAGGATGGAAGTTGGGTTGAAGCTATGCAACAAGAGCTGCTTCAATTCAAAAGGCAGAAAGTTTGGAACCTTTGTCCTCTTCCTCATGGGAAGACTACCATTGGAACCAAATGGGTTTTTAGGAATAAGAAGGATGATAGAGGAATCATCATCAAGAACAAGGCAAGACTAGTTGTTCAAGGATACACACAAGAAGAAGGGATTGATTACACTGATGTCTTTGCTCCTGTAGCAAGACTAGAAGCTGTTAGGATATTCCTGGCATTTGCTGCATCCAAGAATTTCAAAGTCTATCAACTTGATGTAAAGTGTGCTTTCTTATATGGAGTGATTGATGAGGAGGTTTATGTCAAACAACCACCTGGTTTTGTAGATCCTGATCATCCTGATTATGTCTGCAAGCTTGACAAAGCTCTTTATGGGCTGCATCAGGCACCCAGGAAGTGGTATGAGACACTGTCTGAGTATCTCTGTAAACATGGATACAGGAGAGGTACTATAGATGGAACTCTCTTCATCAAAGGACAAGGAAAAGACATTCTGCTAGTTCAAGTATATGTGGATGACATCATCTTTGGTTCAACCAATTCAAAGCTCTGCAAAGACTTTGAAAAGCTGATGAAAGACAGATTTGAAATGAGTTCAATGGGAGAACTCAACTTCTTTCTGGGAATTCAAGTGAAGCAGGTTGAAGATGGCATCTTCATAAGTCAGTCAAAGTATGTTCAAGATATACTCAAGAGATTCAACATGACTGATTGTAAGATTGCTAAGACACCCATAGCCAGAAACCACTCCCTTGGTCCAGATCTTGAGGGGGAGTGTGTAGATGAGCACTTATACAGGGCTATGATTGGGTCTCTTATGTATCTTACAGCTAGCAGGCCTGATATCATGTTTGCTACATGTATTTGTGCAAGATATCAAGCAAACCCTAAGATGTCTCACTTAATACTGTGAAAAGGATTTTAAGATACCTCAAAGGTGCTTCAACACTTGGTCTATGGTATCCAAAGAATCCTAATTTCAATCTGTATGCCTATACAGACAGTGATTATGGTGGTTGCAACATGACTGCAAAGTCTACATCTGGGGGATGTCAATTCCTTGGTGGAAGGGTTGTCTCATGGCAATGCAAGAAACAATCCTGTGTGTCTGCATCAACTGCTGAGGCTGAATACATTGCTGCTGCAAGCTGCTGTGCTCAAGTGCTTTGGATTCAAAAAGATGCTAGACTATGGATTTAACTTCAAAGAGACTCCTATCCACATAGACAACAATAGTGCTATCTCTATCACTGAGAACCCTGTGCAGCACTCAAGGACCAAACACATCAACATCAGGTATCATTTAATAAGAGATAACTATGAAAAGGGATTAATTAAACTAGTCAAAGTTCACACAGATGAACAATATGCTGATCTGTTCACAAAAGCTTTTGATGAACAGAGATTTAAGTATCTGATATCAGCTATTGGGATGATTAACTTTGAGTAGACTTTTTCTTAAAACTAATTCTAATTATTTCTTCTTAAAAAATATGTGTGTCCTAAGTTGTCTAGTTCATCACTTTCATAAGCTCATGTTTTCTTTGAATGTAAAACTCTTTTTGAAGACTTTCCTTAGATTCTTGAAAATTTTCTGATACTTCGGAAGATAACGTTTTACCTTCGGAAGAAAAATATGTCTTCAAAATAAATGACTGTCTAAGAGATTTACCTTCGGAAGAAGTCAAAATTTATCTTCCGAAGCTTAAAATTCTTAACTTAGACACTTATTCATTTTTAGGACTTTTTCCTTCCGAAGCAAAATTACTTTCGGAAGCTTTGTTCATTCTTATACAAAGCATCCAAGAGTTTATTTCTCTTCCGAAGCATAAATCTTCAAGACTCTCAGGAAAATTCTTCCGAAGCCATTTTAGCTTCGGAAGCTTTTTCAATCAAAACTTCCGAAGACAAATTACTTTCGGAAGCTTTTCGAATTCCAAGAAAACTACTTTTTGAGCAAAAAGGTAAACTACTTTTTCAGAGGTGGGACCGACATACGGATTTCAAAGTTTATCCTCTTTCATTAAACTTTATCTGAAATCCTTCTCTCTCATATAAACCCAACGGTTTCCCCCTCTTCTATCATCTGCTTTTCTTCCAAACCTAAAACCCAAAGCTTTCTCTCTGAAATTTCTTTCCCATTTTTTCTCTTCATCTCTGAGCTACCTCACAATGGCTGACCTTGCTCACAGAAATGATCCTAACTTTGCCATGCAGCTACACACAGACAACACAATCAGGTTGCTCTGTTATGCTCTGACAAAGATCCTCATTTCTCAGAGGTTTGCCGTTTCTTGTCTTTGTCTCACTACTTCACCTCCCTAACCATTGATCCTCCTCTATATGAGGATCACTTGCTTGAATTCTGGAAGACCTGCCAAGAGGTCATTATGGATGGGGAGAAGGCACTGTCTGCCACAGTGCAGGGGAGACAATCTTCATCACTCCGGCCATCATCAACCGACATCTTCAGCTGGATGATGATGAAGAAGGTGAAGTGTTCTTCCCAAAGGAAGCGGTTAATCATTCCTTCGAGCAGATGGGCTATGAAGGAGATTTCTCTGTAAAGACCTTCAGGAAAGGGAAGGTCTCATCCCAGTGGAAATACCTGCTCCATGTGGTTATCCACAGCTTATCAAACAAGCATGGTGGATGGGACCAGATTCCTGAGGATCTCTCCTTTATAGTTCATGGAATGATTCAGGGGGTCAAGTTCAGGTATTCACAATTGTTTATACTAATTTACTTGCAAACTTAGACTCCTTAGAATACTACATGTTTCCTAGATATGTTCAACACATTCTCAACTGTGAACTGGGCTCACAGTTGAGGGAAACAGTAATATTCTTAAATTGGGACAGATGAAGCCCGGCATCTTTAAAATTATGAAGAAGCCAACTGTAGGCTTCTCAGGGGTAGAAACAGCCCTAGTCCCAAAAATGTTAGAGCTCATTGCTCAAGGTGACAACCTAGCAGTCCAAGCTAGTGTTGAAACCACACCTACTGCTCTCCAACCCTCTACACAACCTCAAATATCCATCACCTACCAAAGAAAATCCAAACGAACCCCTGCTCAGACTATTCAGTCTGTGGAGGCCCCATATACTCACCAATACAGGAAGAAGTGGATACTGGAGCTCCCACTTCTCCTGAGGAGCAGACCACTCCCATTGTTTCAAGAATCAGTGATGAGGTTCCTCATGCTCACACTGATGAGCTCACTAGCCCAACAGCCTTAAGCTCTCACTCTGAGTCTCAACACTCAAGTGAACAACCTTCAGGGGACAGCTACCATCCCCAGCCTTTGGATCTCAACCAACCAATTCCCAACCTATCCTTCTATACTGATGAAGACTTAGGATTCGGTGGGTACCATGAGTCTCTTTTCATCCCCTACTCAAAGAGAGACGAGTACCTCTGACTCTCCTCAGTCTATCCCATCAGTCACCTATTACTGAGGTGGACACTTCTGAACTGTTCAGGATGTCCATATGGAAGAGGCTCTCACTTTTGAAAGTGATTACATCATTCAGACCTCAACCATGGCAACTCTGCCCTCTGGCATCTCAACTGAGGCTGCCAGTGAGCAGAGGAAAACCAGCAGCCAAGAAACTCAAGCTGGTGGTGAGCGAGAGGACTTTGGTCCAATCTCTCATCCCCCAGTGATTCTTCTGATGAAGATGAGGGGAACTTGAGACTAAAGGTGCAGAAATTGTCAAAAACATGCACCTATTTAGTCTCTAAGGTTAGTCACTTGGAATCTCAGGTGACTACCTTACAAAACAGGGTCAATGATCAGCAACTTCAGATTTCATATCTAAGGAAAAACTAGCTGGGAGACCTTTAAGGAGAGCTCAACCAGGAACACAAGAACCTGTGGAAGTGATGACTTATCCTCCAGCTCACCTATGCAAGTAGGTGATGCTACCAAAAAGGGGGAGAAAGTTATTACAATCACAGAACCTGGGAGTTCTTCAAAGAGAATGGACATAGAGGACTCACCATCCTCACTTGCTGTTGTGCATTCTCAGCAACTTCCTCAAGTTCACATTAATGTGGACTCTATAGACTCAATCATCAGGAGTCTCTTTGAGGAAGGTATACCAAGGGCTGTCTCATCTCCACCACAAGGAACTGGCAACTACATCATAAGGTGGAGGTATGATGAGGACAGAAGAGCCCTATACTTCACAGAGTTCAAGGCCAACAAGAAGTCTTTCAGTTCCAAAGCCTGAGCTTCTATGAAGACTGGATTTAGTCAACATGCCACTTGTCAATCCAAGCAAATCTAGACAAGCTGACAGGCTGGCTCAAAGAATCCAAGACAGGATCCTTGCAGAGTTCTCTCTAAGAAGGAGACTTAGGCAATCAGGCAATGTCATCGGTCAACTGGATGTTGAGGTGGACCCTAAGATTAGTTTCATAGGGGAAACCTTGGCTGAAGGCCCAGTGGCAGAACCTGAGACCCTTGTCTCACCATCAACAACTGCTGCAGAGGTCCAAACTCCATCTGAGACACCTGCTGGTGAAGGTGTTTCTCAGCCTCTCTCTGGCCAGAGCATGGAAGCTACACCAAGCAATGAAGGCCAAGCCTCAATCCACCCTGAGTCACAAAGGTCTGTTGGTGACAAAGGGAAAAGGATAATGACTCCTGAGGAAATTGAGGAGGAAGAGAGAGAGAGAGGAAAAGGAGGCTAAGGGGAGAAAGTTCTTCTGGGTCATCTAAATTCATGCAAGCTGCAATCAGGGCTGCCCCCAGACCAAATACTAAAGATGATGAGTTAAGGGCAGTCAGGATTACCTATTTACAGACCAGGAACTATGATGTTGATGAAATCATCTCCCTCCCCTTAGAAGAGTTGAATGAGCTGGCTGACATGGAAGTGTCAAGAGAGATAAAGGAGAAAGAAGATGCAAGGTTACTTCTCCAATTCAAAGAGGAGAAGAGACAGAAAAGACTTTACAAGCATACTCCCACTCTCTCTCCAGTTCAAGAAAGTCCTGCACAGGAAGATGTGGCTCCACAAGAACCTCAGGTAGATAAAGAAGAGGATAGAATCAAAATGATAAACTACCTGAGTGCCACAGGCTTCTATCAGGCAAATGCACTTCTTCCCCTGTCCTATGACTTCATTGAGTTCGAGTACTTAAAGCAACTTGAGCTTGAGCTAGTCAAAGAAAGAAAAACAACCAAAAGGAAGCTAAGGGAAGAAGCTGCAAAGTCAAGAGCCATCATTCAAAAGAATGCAAAGAAGTCTGCTGACAGACAAAGAATGATGAGCTTCTTGAAGTCATATGGATTCTCCGGAAGGAGACTTGGTCCCATGTCTCTATCTACAATGGATGAGCATATAAGGGTGATCAAGCAGAAGATTAAAAGTGGTGAATTGATTGACTTGCACTCTCTTCCAAGTCAAGTCCCACCTGAAGTGGAGGTCAAGTTTGAACAACCAGAGACACCTGAACCAGAACCTCCAGCTGAGCCTCAGCAAACTTCATCTTCTGATCCAAGACAGGGTCAAACTCCCTCTCCTTCTGAACCTGTGAGGGAGGAACACCCAACTGAGAAAGACACTGATGATCAACATGGTGCTGCAGACCAGTCTTCTCAGTTAAAGACATTAAAGAGGAAGAAGAAAATGGCTTCTAAACCAAAGACTAAAAAGAAGAAGCCAAAGTCATCTACCTCTACACCCCAGGCTGAATCAGATCAACCTGAGGAAGTGCATGATGAGGCAACCCAATCAACTCCTATGCAAGTGGCTCCTCTAGCAACTGAGACACCTATCTTGTCCTGGACTTATTCTACCAATCCAGAAAGATGGCATGTTGTCAGAGATCAAGGTGTTGAGAATATCTACTCCTGGCAAGACATAATCAACTTACCTGTGCATGATCTCTTTGAAATGAGAAGATACTATGAGAGTCTTGATGATCCTGACCACCAAATGAAGAAAGGAATGGTCTTGATTGTACTGAAGACTACCAACATCTGAAGATCTTCTAAGTGTTTTGGTAGCATCAGCCTAGGGGGAGTTTGTAAGGATTCCTAAGTCTGATGCAACCCAAAACATCCAAAGTGTCTCAGCAACATGCACTAAGTACTGAAGTGAAGAATGCTTCGGAAGTTTTACACAATACATTAGAAAACATTCTAAGTGTAAAATCTTCCGAAGCCAAGACCAATATCTTCCGAAGCCAAACATGAAGTCTTCCGAAGCTTCAAGAGACAAAGTCTTCCGAAGCTTCACCCTATGAAGACAGATTTCTCCGAAGACTTTTAGTACACATGCTTTATCTGATGTACTGTTCCATAAAGCACCTTTTCCGCTGCATCTCTGATAAGTCACCAACTTACAAGAGTTGGTGAAAAGGTCCATGCTTTTGGTAACTGTACATTGAGGTCTTGAGTCTGAAACTTTCCACTTTATGTACTTTATCCTTTTTGTAATGTATAAGGATGTGAGCTATGGCATGTCATAGTCACAAGGTCAAAAGGCAGATATGCCTTTTGATTCTACAATTGATTTTGTTAGTGTCTAGTCAATTGTATCCAGCTGGCTTTCATAGTATAGCCGGCTGTAGGTTGTAGTATAAGTATTCAAGTTTCTTGTATCTTTAATATACTTTGTAACACTTGTAAAAGAACTTGAGAAAGCAATATACTGCATCCTTGAAAACCATATTCTCCTGTTCTGTCTCTTGCTTTACTTGTGTTCTTTGTATCACTTTTGGTAACCCAGTTTACTGTTTGATTAGAGTTTAGATAATCTCCTCATTGTGTTGTTGTGTTGTAATTGTGTTCAAACCCTTAAACGATCCTGCAACTATAATCGACCATAGTTCGCAATAATCATTGGCTTTGATCCAGTTAGTCACACCCTATCACAGCGGAAATACAGGGGCGACGTATGGATTTCATAGCATATGTTAAAGCAAATACATACTCAATACGATGAAGTTAGAATACAAAATTTATAATTTTTACACCCATAGTGTTATGAAAAGACAAGATTTACAACTTAACCCATAGTGTTATGAAAAGACAAGATTTAACAACTATAATTCAGTGATTGGAGTAATAAATAAAAATTGTTACGAGTTGTATCCCTACAAGATGCAAGTCTGTTAAAACTCTTTTTCTTAACTTGAACTTAATTACCTAAAAAATATGTTCAAAAAACTCTACAATAATGTGGTGAGTTCATAAGTTTATCAACATATATGAAAACCATTTTTCCTTTGAAAACCCACACAATAACAAAGTAAGTTCCAATGGATCATCAAATTCATGTAGGACCTACAAAATATAGTTGACACCAAGAGCCTAAACTGAGACGATATACCTATTTGCGACATCCCAAATAATTCAAACAATTACATTCTTTTCAAAAAATAGGCAATCGTTTACTTGTTGATCAGAGGTTAGCACGACTAACCATGAAACAGGGTATCGACCCAATAGTATATAAGTATGATCCATGGAAACTTCATAGCAAGGGTAGAGTTTGAGCTAGCAGGCACTATCATGCATGCAATAAGGAAATCTAATCAAGGTTTAGACAAGAATCACATAATTCAGTAAGTCTCTTTCTTGTCATCATGAAACGACATCTAGACATATAAAGATATTTTTCCTTAAAAAATGAACAATAAAAAGGGACTACGGGATCGTTGAAGGGTGCTAAGTTACAACACAAAACACAAAGAGGAGATTAACTAAATTAATCAAGCAGTAAACTTGATTAACCAAAGTAAGACACTATGAACACAAGTATTTAAGAGACAGAACACAAAGAACAGAAGTATATGGTTTTCAAGAATGCAGTATATTGCTTCTCTATGTTCTATTACAAGTGTTACAAAGCATAATTCAAAAGATACAAGAACATGAGATACTTATACACTCCTACAGCGATATACTTTGAAAGCTAGCTGGATACAATGACTAGACACAAACAAAATCAATTGTAGAGTCAAAAGGCAGATTGCCTTTTGACTAGTGATTATGACATACCTAGCTCAATCCTTATCTATTACAAAAAGGATAAAGTACATGAAGTAGAAAGTTACAAAATCAAGACCCCAATGTACAGTTACCAAAAGCATGGATCTTTCACCAACTCATGTAAGTTGGTGACCTTACAGAGGTGCAGCGAAAAGGTGTCCAGCTTTATGGAAAAGTACACCAGATAAAGCATGTATTAAAAGTCTATGGAAGAAATCTGTCTTCATGAGTTGAAGCTTCGGAAGACTTTGTCTCTGAGGCTTCGGAAGACTTCATATTTGGCTTCGGAAGATATTGGTCTTGGCTTCGGAAGATTTCACACTTAGAGTATTTTCTATTGCATTTGTAAAACTTCCTAAGCATTCTTCTTCAATGCACTTGTGCAGCATGCAGGAAGATATTGAATGTTTAGGTTGTATCAGCCTCTTCATTAATCTCTACAGGGACCATAATCTCACTTGTGTGAAATCATTTGCAAAAGCTAGCAACTAAAAGCCCATAATGAAAACACGAACCTACACAAGCCACCTTAAGATCTTCTATTACAAGTGTTACAAAGCATAATTCAAAAGATACAAAAACATGAGATACTTATACTACATCCTACAGCGGGCTATACTTTGAAAGCTAGCCGGATACAATTGACTAGACACAAACAAAATCAATTGTAGAGTCAAAAGGCGGATTGCCTTTTGACTAGTGACTATGACATGCCATAGCTCACATCCTTATCTATTACGAAAAGGACAAAGTCCATTAACTAGAAAGTTACAAAATCAAGACCTCAAAGTATAGTTACCAAAAGCATGGACCTTTTCACCAACTCATGTAAGTTGGTGACCTACAGAGGTACAGCGGAAAGGTGTCCAGCTTTATTGAAAAGTACATCAGATAAAGCATGTATTAAAAGTCT
Organism: Flaveria trinervia; assembly: GCA_025506515.1. Taxonomy (NCBI): domain Eukaryota; kingdom Viridiplantae; phylum Streptophyta; class Magnoliopsida; order Asterales; family Asteraceae; genus Flaveria; species Flaveria trinervia. Next base: position 38,900,431 of record CM046446.1, read on the forward strand.
TCGGAAGAAATCTGTCATCATGAGTTGAAGCTTCGGAAGACTTTGTCTCTGAGGCTTTGGAAGACTTCATATTTGGCTTCGGAAGATATTGGTCTTAGCTTCAGAAGATTTCACACTTAGAGTATTTTTGTTGCATGTGTAGAACTTCCTTAGCATTCTTCTTCAATGCACTTGTGAAGCATGCAGGATAGACATTGAATGTTTAGGTTACATCAGCTTCTTCATTAATCTTTACAAACTCCCCCTAGGCTGATGCTACCAAAACATTTAGTAGACTTTAGATGTCAACAGTCCTCATTAGGATGATCACCAATCCTTTCTTCATGAGGTGATTAGGATCCTTCAGATTGTCAAAGTGTCTTCTCATATCAAAGAGGTCATGCAAAGGCAATTGAAACATATCTTGCCATGTGTAAATGTCTTCATGCCTTGATCTCTAATGACATGCCATCTTTCTAGATTTGTGGTGTATGTCCAAGACAAGATAGGTCTTCCTAATGCTAGAGGAGCTGTTTGAATTGGAGTTGATGTAGCATCCTCTGGCTGCACAACCTCAAGATGTTCTGACTCATCATGGGGTTTAGAAGAGGGCGTAGTCTTCTTCTTCTTTGGCTTTGGTTAGAAGCCATCCTCTTCTTTCTCTTTACAGGTTTTAACTGAGAAGACTGGCCTGCAGTACCAGATTGATCTTCACTGTCTTTCTCAGTTGGGACTTCTTCTCTCTCTCGGCTCAGAAGGAGAGGGAGGTTGACCCTGCTGTGGATCAGAAGATGAAGCTTGCTGAGTTTTAGCAGGAGGTCCAGGTTGTGTTGTCTTTGGTTGTTCAACCTTAACCTTCACTTCAGGTGGGGCTTGATTGGAGTGGAGTGTAAGTCAATGAGCTCTCCACTTTTGATCTTCTGTTTGATCACCCTAATATGCTCATCCATAGTGGATAGAGACATGGGGCCAAGTCTCCTTCCAGAGAATTCATATAGCTTCAAGAAGCTCATCATCCTCTGCCTATCAGCAGACTTCTTCATGCTCTTTTGGATGATAGCTCTTGATTTTGCAGCTTCTTCCCTTAGCTTCTTCTTAGTTGTCTTTCTGTCCTTGATTATCTCAAGTTCAAGTTGTTTTAAGTACTCAAACTCAACATAGTCATAAGACAAGAGGAGTGCATCTACCTGGTAGAAGCCTGTGGAACTCAGGTAGTTGATCATCTTGCTCCTATCTTCTTCTTTGTCTACCTGAGGTTCTTGTTGAACCACTTCTTCTTGTGCAGGACTTTCCTGAACTGGGGAGAGGGTAGGCATATCCTTGTACAGTCTTTTTCTTCTTCTCTCTTCTTTGACTTATATAAGAAGCTCTGCATCTTCTACCTCCTTCTTCTCCTTTGACCTTTCCAGATCAACCAGTTCATTCAACTCTTCTAAGAGGATAGAGATGACACTGTCTATGTCATAGATCCTTGTCTACAGGTAATTTATCCTGACTGCCCTTAACTCATCATTCTGATTATTTGGTCTGGGGGTAGCCCTGATAGCAGACTCCATGAGTCTTGAAGACTCAGCAGAGGAACTTTCTCCCCTCAGCCTCCTTTTCCTCTCTCTCTCTCCTCCTCCTCAATCTCCTCAGATGTCATTTTTCTTTTCCCTTTGTCACTCACAGACCTTTGTGACTAAGGGTGGAGAGAGCTTTGGCCTTCATTGCTTGTTGCAGCATCTAGGCTCTGGCCAGAGAGAGGTTGAGAAGCACCTTCACCAGCAGGTGTCTCAACAGGAGTGTGGATCTCTACAGCAGTTGATGATGATGAGACAGGTGTCTCAGGTTTTGCCACTGGTCCTTTAGTCAAGGTTTCCCCTATGAAACTAATCTTAGGGTCTGCCTCAACATCCAGTGGACCGATTGCATTGCCTGATTGCCTAAGTCTCCTTCTTAAGCTGAACTCTGTAGTGATCCTGTCTTGGATTCTTTGAGCCAGTCTGTCAGCTTGTCTTGATTTACTTGGGTTGACAAGTGGCATGTTGCCTAAATCCAGACCTTCATAGTAGTTCAAAGTCTGAAAATTGAAGACTTCTTGCTGTCCTTGAACTCTTATGATGATTAGGGCTTTCTTGATGTTATCATACCACCACCAATGATATGATTGAAAGATGGTGAAGATGACATAGCCTTTGGTATCCCATCCTCAAACAGACTCTGTATGAAGGAGTCAGTGTAGTCCACATCAATGTGAACTTGAGGAGGTTGCGGAGAATGCACAATTGCAAGTGAGGAAGGTGAGTCCTCACTGTCCACTCTCTCTAAAGAACTCCCAGGTTCTGTGGCTGTAATAACTTTCTCCCCTTTTTGGTAACATCACCCACTTGCATAGGTGAGCTGGAAGATAGGTCAATCACATCCACAGGTTCTTGTGTTCCTGGTTGAGCTCTTCTTAAGGGTCTCCCAACTAGTTTTTCCTTAAGATATAAAATCTCAAGTTGTGATCATTGATCCTGTTGTGTAAGGTAGTCACCTGAGATTCAAGGTGACTGACCATTGAGACTAAGTAAGTTACTGATATTATTCATCTGTGTGAACTTTGACTAGTTTAATTAATCCCTTTTCATAGTTATCACTTATTAAATGATACCTGATATTGATATACTTTGTCCTTGAGTGCTGCACAGGGTTCTCTATGATTGTGATAGCACTATTGTTGTCTATGTGAATAGGAGTCTCCTTCAAATTTAACCCATAGTCCAGCATCTGATTTTGAATCCAAAGCACTTGAGCACAGCAGCTTGCAACAGTAATGTATTCAGCTTCAACAGTTGATGCAGAGACGTAGGATTGTTTCTTGCATTGCCATGAGACAACCCTTCCACCAAGGAACTGACATCCCCCAGATGTAGACTTTACAGTCATGTTGCAACCACCATAATCACTATCTGTATAAGCATACAGATTGAAGTCAGGATTCTTAGGGTACCATAACCAAGTGTTGAAGCACCTTTGAGGTATCTTAGAATCCTCTTAACAGTGATGAGGTGAGACATCTTAGGGTTGGCTTGATATCTTGCACAGATGCATGTAGCAAACATGATATCAGGCCTGCTAGCAGTAAGATACATAAGAGACCCAATCATAGCCTTGTATAAGTGCTCATCTACACACTACCCCTTAAGATCAGGTCCAAGGGAGTGGTTTCTAGCTATGAGTGTCTTAGCAATCTTACAATCAGTCATGTTGAATCTCTTGAGTATGTCTTGAACATACTTTGACTGATTTATGAAGATGCCATCTTCAACTTGTTTCACTTGAATTCCCAGAAAGAAATTGAGTTCCCCCATGGCACTCATTTCAAATCTGTCATTCATCAGCTTCTCAAAGTCTTTGCAGAGCTTTGGATTAGTTGAACCAAAGATGATGTCATCCACATACACTTGAACTAGAAAAATGTAATTTCCCTGTCCTTTGATGAAGAGAGTTCCATCTATAGTACCTCTCCTGTATCCATGTTTAGAAAGATACTCAGACAGTGTCTCATACCATTTCCTGGGTGCCTGATGCAGCCTATAGAGAGCTTTGTCAAGGTTGTAGACATAACCAGGATGATCAAGGTCTACAAAACTAGGTGGTTGTTTGACATAAACCTCTTCATCAATCACTCCATACAAAAAGTCACACTTCACATCAAGCTGAAAGACCTTGAAGTTCTTGGATGCAGTAAATGCCAGGAATATCCTCACAGCTTCTAATCTTGCTACTGGAGCAAAGACATTAGTGTAGTCAATCCCTTCTTCTTGTGTGTATGCTTAAACAACCAGTCTAGCTTTGTTCTTAATGATGTTGCCTCTATCATCTTTCTTGTTCCTAAAAACCCATTTGATTCCAATGGTAGTCTTCCCACAAGAAAGTGGACAAAGGTTCCAAACTTTCTGCCTTTTGAATTGAAGCAGCTCTTGGTGCATAGCTTCAACCCAACTTCCATTCTTTAGAGCCTCATCAACTTTCTTTGGCTCTATCTGGGATAAGAAACAAGAGTGAAGACAAACATTTGCTTCATGGGTTTGTCCTCTTATTCTTACCCCTGAGACAACATCTCCAACGATGTTTGTGGTGGGGGTGAGACTTGCGGATCCTAAGCTGAGGGATCACATGAAGTTGCTGAAAGAGATCTAAATTAGAGAAATTTGGATCTGGCATAGATTTTTCTCCCACCACATCAACACACTTTTCAAGAGAGACTTGATCCAAGCAGTGTGTGACATCATTGATGTTCTCATCTATGGTGTGGTTAGTGGCATCAATAAATTCTTGGTCACTGTCACCACCACCATTGTTGTCTTCTTCAATTAAGGTGTTCTTATCTGGTTGTGGAGCCTCTGAGCTGGAATATGAAGGCACCCCAGATGTATCAGCTGAGTTTGTCATTATAGTGTTGACAGAAACTCATTTGCAGAAGTAGTTCCAACTGGAGCTGAAGATGTATGACTTGAAGGTCTTCTTAGCTCAAATCTTGGATTAGGATCACCTGAATTTAAATTTTCTGTAGATCCTGAACATTCTCATAAGATTTTTTAAAACAGTTGGTAACTAAATCAAGATCAAATAACTAATCTGGACCAGAACCAGCAACACAGGGTGTGTGTTCATTGAAAGTCACATTGGCTGACTCCTCAACAATTCTAGTTCTGAGGTTGTATACTCTATAAGCCTTAGCTTGAGAAGAGCATCCAATAAAGTGTCCATTATCTGATTTCTCAGCAAACCTGGCAATTTGATCTTTGGTATTCAAGATGGTGCAAGGACAGCCAAGTGACCTGAGAAAACCAATGAAAGGTTTCCTCTTGTGCCAAAGTTCATAAGGAGTCTTGCCATAAGTCTTAACTACTAAAACTCTGTTCTGCACATAGCAAGCAGTGTTGACTGCCTCTGCCCAGAAGGTGATGGGCAGCTTAGAGTCAGACAGCATGGTTCTTGCAGCTTCAATCATTGTCCTGTTTCTCCTCTTAACAACACCATTTTGCTGAGGAGTCCTGGGAGCACTGTATTGTCTTGTAATACCCTTTTCATCACAGAATGTATCAAGGATTTGGTTCTTAAATTTACTTCCTTGATCACATCTTATGATCTTGACCTTGTGATCAGACTGATTCTCAATCTTTAAGATGAAATTCTTCAGAATCTTATCTCAGGAGTCTCATCCTTAGTTCTAAGGAAGAAAACCTAGGTGAATCTTGTAAAGTCATTTGTGATCACTAAACAGTAAGAGGTCCTTCCTCAGGTCATTACACTGGTGGGGCCAAAGAGATCCATATGTAACAAGTGTTGGGGTGTAGTGATGGAGTTCCTTTCCTTAGGCTTGTGAGATACCTTATGTTGCTTCCCTTTCAGGCATGCAACACAATGGTCATCACTTGTAAACTCTTTCTTTGGTATTCCAGTTACCAAATCATTCTTAATTAATCTGTTCATGTTCTAAAGTTTACATGGCACATTCTTTTATGCCATAGGAAAGACTCATCACTATTAGCTTTAGACAGAAGCATAAAACTTCTCCAGAGGGAGATGTTTCTTGCAAATCCATCTTGTACATGTCCCTTTCCTGGAGGCTCTAAGCAGGATATGCTCATTAGGAATGACCACACCAGGCTTGAGAACAATACACTCATGCTCAGTAAAGAGCATGTTATGACTCTGATCACAAAATTGAGATACAATCAAAAGATTGTACCCAAGCTCTTTGACAAAGTTTACCTTATCAATGTTGAGCTTCCAAATTGTGACCTTGCCACTTCCAGAAATATAACCACCTTCATCTCCTCCAAAAGCAACTGGTCCTTCATCAGTTCTTTCAAAGTTCTGGAGTAGTAGACCTATTGCCTGTCATGTGCCTAGAATAACCACTATCAATGATCCAAACATTTTTATTTGTCTTTAGCTGTCACTGCACAAAGAAAATGGTTAGTTACATTTGGAAACCCAAGCCTTGCTTGTCCTGGGCTCATTAACAGATGGTAATTCAACAGTAATAGATCGTATGGTTGTACTAAGAGGATCTTGAGCTATTGTTGATGGAGAATTCTCAATCACTTGGCCTTTCTTAGACTTCCACACACCTTTGGAGTCTTGGACTTGACCTTCAAAACTTCGGAAGCTTTTGGGACTTTGGATGTTTTGATGACTGAACCTTCGGAAGATTCTGCAAACACTGCAGCAGACTTCAGTGCTTTGGAAGAACTCCTTTCTCCGAGACCAACTTTTCTTCCGAGGGTAATTTTCCACTTCCCTTCTCCTTAGACTTGGAGCTTCCGAAGGAAATAGGTTTTCATTTCGAAGCTTGAATCTTCTTAGAACTCTTTGAAGTCTTTGTACTGGTTATATGGACAGTGCCTTTAGGATTGTATGGACAATCCTTAGCAATGTGAGAGGTACTTTCACACATGACACACCTCATCTTCTTCTTCATAAGAGTCTTTTGCTGGGAATAACACTGTCTTTGGTCACATCCTTCTCCACCTTCATCTTTGTAGATGCTGAGATAGCCCTCTTAGGCTGAGAACTGTGCTTGGAATTTGATGGTTAAGGCTGTGCAGTAGTGGTACACAGCAGATCAGTCTTCTTCTTGTTACTGAGATGAGTTGAATAAGAACCAGAACTCTTAGCAGAAGAGTTTTGGTTGATATCTTAGCCTACCACTTTAAACCTTGCAGAGATGAAAACTTGTTCTGCTTAAAGTCAAAAGTAGCCTTGATCTCTTGAGCCTTCCTTGCCTTTCTTTTGCTCTTTCTGATCAAGTTCTTTCTCATGGACTTGGTCATCACAGTCTTCTTCTTCTCCTCAGAAGGATAGTGACCCTTCTTGGAATCCTCCTATTCACTCTTCTCAAAGGAATTCTTCACTCTCTCTTCTTCGTCCTCTTCACTCATAGGATCTATGAGAGGAAGCTCATCTTCACAAGTTCCACACCTAGGAGATCTTACAGACAAGATTATGTGTGGAGGAGCTATCTTATTGGATCCAGTCCCTGCCTATTTTGATAGCACACTTTGTTGTGTAGTGATGAGGATATCATGTTCTTGAAGGTCTCTTCTTCAGGGCACTCTTTTCTACCCTGGCTTTGCTGATCACAAGCTTAGCCTGGACACTCAGTTAACTTGGTTATGAGATCTTTGATTTGAGTCCTAAAATCTGTGTGTTCATGTTTTAGAACTGAAATGGTTTTCTCAAGGTCCTCTATCTTCAGTTTATAATCATTTTTAGACTTTCTAAAATCAGATTTTAAAATGTTTAAGGACCCAAGGTCAGATCTCATCTCTAGGTTATAGGACCTGTGTCTATTAACTTTAGCAATGCATTCAGGAGTACAGATGTTCCAATACCTTGGCTTCATCATGATCTGCCATCAATGCTTGGTTAGGAGAAGCATCTTCCACCTGAAAGCTTCAGTCAAAGCCTCCTTCTTCAACAGCAACAGTAGCCTGCTGCTTTGACTTCTCATTCTAGAGAGCTTTGTCGGTGTAGTTTGGTCTAGGACTATGTTGGATTTCTTTTAGGTGCCTTACACTCTCTGGCAAAATGGCCCATCAAGTTACAATTGTAACACTTGACTTTGCCTTTGTCTAGGCTAAACTTTCCACTGGTTGCATTGCTTGGAAACTTTCTTCCAGTCCACTTGTAGAACTTCTTGGCTCTATGAGTGAGAAGAGCCATCTGCTGGACTATTTCCATGTATTCCAGATCATGGATGAATACAGTCCAGGTCTTCAAGAGTAAAAAGTGAGTTGCCATAACTTCATCAGAAGACATAAAAGCTTGATAAGAGCTTGTCTCTTGGAATGGGCTTCCTTGAGTGTAGTTCTTCTTGGTGTCTCTGGGAAGGTGATGAAAGGACCCTTTGGTGAGTTGTCAAGGTAGCATATAGATGATGTTTGGGTTCTATGTTGTCCCTTTCAACCACATGTAGGGCTGAACCCATTTGATTGTTGGAGTTGCCAGATGAACCTTGCATGTTCATCTCCATCTGGTAGCCACTGAGAATCCCATATAACTCTATCAGAGTAAGAGTTTTGAGATTTTCAATTCTCTTGGTCACCACACAATAGTGTGTCCATTGCCTAGGAAGTGAGGACATGAACTTCCTTACAATGTCTCTGCTCTCAGAGAAACTCCACCATCCACTAGGGTATCCACAATCTCAACATACCTGAAGTATTGCCGAGTCATGGTTTCACCTTTTGAAGGTGAAGTTTTCAAAATGCTGCTTCAGGAGATCCTTCTTGTTTTCCTTGGCTTTAGAGGAACCCTCATACATCAGTTTCAGTGCATCCCATAGCTGCTTGGCTGTTTTGCACTTCTTGAAACCTCTGTACATAGAGTTTGGAAGGGCAGTTTGAAGGGTTGTCATGGCTTTTCTGTCAATCTCTGCTCTCTTCCTATCTTCATCAGAGTAGTTAGCCACATCTTTGGGGATCATACCAGCACCAGTAGCAGAAGGGGTGCTAGGTATGAAAGGTCCATTCTCAATAGACTCCCACATTCTTGAATCAAGAGACCTGATGAAACCTTCCATTCTTAAACACCAGGTGAGTGGGGACTTGTTCATGGTTCTAGTTTCCATATCAGTATTGGAAATGGCTGCCATTTGAAAAGTTTAGTATTTGTGTATGTGAGGGATCTTAAGATGGTGAGATCTTATATCAAGAGCCTGAAAAGCTCTGATACCAAATGCAGGATCGTTGAAGGGTGCTAAGTTACAACACAAACACAAAGAGGAGATTAACTAAACTTAATCAAGCAGTAAACTGGATTAACCAAGGTAAGACACTAAGAACACAAGTAATGTAAGAGACAGAAGACAAAGAACACAAGTATATGGTTTTCAAGAATGCAGTATATTGCTTTCTCTATGTTCTATTACAAGTGTTACAAAGCATAATTCAAAAGATACAAGAACATGAGATACTTATACTACATCCTACAGCCAAGTATACTTTGAAAGCCAACTGGATACAATTGACTAGACACAAAGAAATTCAATTGTAGAGTCAAAAGGCGGATTGCCTTTGACTAGTGACTATGACATGCCATAGCTCACATCCTTATCTATACGAAAAGGATAAAGTACATTAAGTAGAAAGTTACAAAATCAAGACCTCAATTTATAGTTACCAAAAGCATGGACCTTTTCACCAACTCATGTAAGTTGGTGACCTTACAGAGGTGCAGCAGAAAGGTGTCCAGCTTTATGGAAAAGTACATCAGATAAAGCATGTATTAAAAGTCTTCAAAAGAAATCTGTCTTCAAGAGTTGAAGCTTCGGAAGACTTTGTCTCTGAGGCTTCGGAAGACTTCATATTTGGCTTCGGAAGATATTGGTCTTGGCTTCGGAAGATTTCACACTTAGAGTATTTTCTGTTGCATGTGTAAAACTTTCTAAGCATTCTTCTTCAATGCACTTGTGCAGCATGAAGGATAGATATTGAATGTTTAGGTTGCATCAGCATCTTCATTAATCTCTACAGGGACCATGAACTCACTTGCAAAAGCTAGCACTAGCCCATAATGAAAACACAAACCTACACAGCACCTTAAGATCTAGAAGCATGTCTACTTTGCAAGTTTCTCTAACAATTTACTAAACTCGATTGAGATGTCTCATTTAAGAAAAATGTTAAACTCGACAATTTGTGTCATCACATGGCGCGGTTAACAATTAAATATATATTTATAAAATAATATATTTTGTTTTTAAGATAGTAAACCACTTTCTTCATATTATCATACAAAGAATGTTTATAGAATTACACTATATTTCCTAAAAATAACAATTTATGAATTATTAGAGTTCATTCATTGAAAATACACTCATGTAAGTGTATAATCCTAATGATAGTCTGCAGGATCGTTTAAGGGCTTGAACACAATTACAACACAACAACACAATGAGAAGATTAACTAAACTTTAATCAAACAGTGAACTAGGTAACCAAAGGTGATACAAAGAACACAAGTAAAGCAAGAGACAGAACAAGAGAGAATAGTTTTCAAGGTAGCAGTATATTGCTTTCTCAAGTTCTTTTACAAGTGTTACAAAGCATAAAGAAAGATACAAGAACTTGGAATACTTATACTACAACCTACAGCCGGCTATACTTTGAAAGCCAGCTGGATACAATTGACTAGACACCTAGCAAAAATCAATTGTAGGATCAAAAGGAATATCTGCCTTTTGACCTTGTGACTATGACATGCCATAGCTCACATCCTTATACATTATAAAAAGGATAAAGTACATAAAGTGGAAAGTTTCAGACTCAAGACCTCAATGTACAGTTACCAAAAGCATGGACCTTTTCACAAACTCTTGTAAGTTGGTGACTTATCAGAGACGCAGCGGAAAAGGTGCTTTATGGAATAGTACATCAGATAAAGCATGTGTACTAAAAGTCTTCGGAAGAAATCTGTCTTCATAGAGTGAAGCTTCGGAAGACTTTGTCTCTTGAAGCTTCGGAAGACTTCATGTTTGGCTTCGGAAGATATTGGTCTTGGCTTCGGAAGATATTACACTTAGAGTATTTTCTAATGCTTTGTGTAATTCTTCCGAAGCATTCTTCACTTCAGTACTTAGTGTGCATGTTGCTGAAACACTTAGGCAGTTTTGGGTTGCATCAGACTTCAGGAATCCTTACAAACTCCCCCTAGGCTGATGCTACCAAAACACTTAGAAGATCTTTAATGTTTGTAGTCTTCAGAACAATCAAGACCATTCCTTTCTTCATTTGATGGTCAGGATCATCAAGACTCTCATAGTATCTTCTCATTTCAAAGAGATCATGCAGAGGTAAGTTGATTATGTCTTGCCATGAGTAGACATTTTCAACACCTTGATCTCTGATAACATTCCATCTTTCTGGATTGGTAGAGTAAGTCCAGGATAAGATGGGTGTCTCAGTTGCTAGAGGAGCCACTTGCATAGGAGTTGATTGGGCTGCCTCATCATGCACTTCCTCAGGTTGATCTGATTCAGCCTGGGGTGTAGAGGTAGATGACATTCGCTTCTTCTTTATCTTTGGTTTAGAAGCCATTTTCTTCTTCCTCTTGGATGTCTTTAACTGAGAACACTGGTCTGCAGCACCATGTTGATCATCAGTGTCTTTCTCAGTTGGGTGTTCCTCCCTCACAGGTTCAGAAGGAGAGGGAGTTTGACCCTGCCTAGGATCAGAAGATGAAGCTTGCTGAGGCTCAGCTGGAGGTACTGGTTGAGGTGTCTCTGGTTGTTCAAACTTGACCTCCACTTCAGGTGGGACTTGACTTGGAAGAGAGTGCAAGTCAATGAGTTCTCCACTTTTAATCTTCTGCTTGATCACCCTAATATGTTCATCCATAGTGGATAGAGACATGGGGCCAAGTCTCCTTCCGGAGAATCCATACAGCTTCAAGAAGCTCACCATTCTTTGTCTATCAGCAGACTTCTTTGCATTCTTTTGAATGATGACTCTTGACTTTGCAGCTTCTTCCCTTAGCTTCCTTTTGGTTGTTTTTCTTTCTTTGACTTGCTCAAGTTCAAGTTGCTTTAAGTATTCGAACTCAATGAAGTCATAGGACAAGGGAAGAAGTACATTTTCCTGATAGAAGCCTGTGGCACTCAGGTAGTTTATCATTTTGATTCTATCTTCTTCTTTATCTACCTGAGGTTCTTGTGGAGCCACATCTTCCTGTGCAGGATTTTCTTGAACTGGAGAGAGAGTGGAAGTATGCTTGTGAAGTCTTTTCTGTCTCCTCTCCTCTTTGAATTTGAGAAGTAACCTTGCATCCTCTTTCTCCTTTATCTCTCTTGACACTTCCATGTCAGCCAGTTCATTCAACTCTTCTAAGGGGAGGGAGATGATTTCATCCACATCATAGTTCCTGGTCTGTAAATAAGTAATCCTGACTGCCCTTTGTTCATCATTTTGAGTATTTGGTCTGGGGGCAGCCCTGATTGCAGCTTGCATGAATTTAGATGACCCAGAAGAACTTTCTCCCCTTAGCCTCCTTTTCCTCTCTCTCTCTTCCTCCTCAATTTCCTCAGGAGTCATTATCCTTTTCCCTTTGTCACCAACAGACCTTTGTGACTCAGGGTGGATTGAGGCTTGGCCTTCATTGCTTGGTGTAGCTTCCATGCTCTGGCCAGAGAGAGGCTGAGAAACACCTTCACCAGCAGGTGTCTCAGATGGAGTTTGGATCTCTGCAACAGTTGTTGATGGTGAGACAAGGGTCTCAGGTTCTGCCACTGGGCCTTCAGCCAAGGTTTCCCCTATGAAACTAATCTTAGGGTCCACCTCAACATCCAGTTGACCAATGACATTGCCTGATTGCCTAAGTCTCCTTCTTAGAGAGAACTCTGCAAGGATCCTATGTTGGATTCTTTGAGCCAGCCTGTCAGCTTGTCTTGATTGCTTGGATTGACAAGTGGCATGTTGACTAAATCCAATCCTTCATAGAAGCTCAGGCTTTGGAACTGAAAAATTTCTTGTTGGCCTTGAACTCTGTGAAGTATGAGGGCTTTTCTGTCATCATCATACCTCCATCTGATGATGTAGTTGCCAGTTCCTTGTGGTGGAGATGAGACAGCCCTTGGTATACCTTCCTCAAAGAGACTCCTGATGAGAGAGTCTATAGAGTCCACATTAATGTGAACTTGAGGAAGTTGCTGAGAATGCACAACAGCAAGTGAGGATGGTGAGTCCTCTATGTCCATTCTTTCTGAAGAACTCCCAGGTTCTGTGGTTGTGATAACATTCTCCCCTTTTGGTAGCATCACCCACTTGCATAGGTGAGCTGGAGGATAAATCAATCACTTCCACAGGTTCTTGTGTTCCTGGTTGAGCTCTCCTTAAAGGTCTCCCAGCTAGTTTTTCCTGCAGATATGAAATCTGGAGTTGCTGATCATTGACCCTGTTTTGCAGGGTAGTCACCTGAGATTCCAAGTGACTAACCTTAGAGACTAGATAGGTGCATGTTTGTGAAAATTTTTGTACCTTTAGTCTTAAATTCCCCTCATCTTCATCAGAAGAATCACTGGGGGATGAGAGGATTGGACCAAAGTCCTCTCTCTCACCACCAGCTTGAGTTTCTTGGCTGCTAGTTTTCCTCTGCTCACTGGCAACCTCAATTAAGATGCCAATGGGCTGAGTTGCCATGGTTGAGGTCTTAATGATGTAATCACTTTCAAAAGTGAGAGCCTCTCCATATGGACATCCTGAACAGGTTCAGATGTGTCCACCTCAGTAATAGGTGACTGATGAGGGATAGACTGAGGAGAGTCAGAGGTACTCATCTCTCTTTGAGTAGGGGAGGAGAAGAGAGACTCATGGTACTCACTGAATCCTAAGTCTTCATCAGTGTAAAAGGATAGGTTGGGAATTGGTTGGTTTAGATCCAAAGGCTGGGGATGGTAGCTGTCCCCTGAAGGTTGTTCACTTGAGTGTTGAGACTCAGAGTGAAAGCTTACGGTTGTTGGGCTAATGAGCTCATCAGGTTGAGCTTGAGGAACCTCAGCCCTGATAGGTAAAGTAATGGGAGTGGTTTGCTCCTCAGGAGAAGTGGGAGCTCTGGAGTCCACTTCTTTTACAAGTGTTACAAGCATAAAGAAAGATACAAGAACTTGGAATACTTATACTACAACCTACAGCCGGCTATACTTTGAAAGCCAGCTGGATACAATTGACTAGACACTAACAAAAATCAATTGTAGGATCAAAAGGCATATCTGCCTTTTGACCTGTGACTATGACATGCCATAGCTCACATCCTTATACATTATAAAAAGGATAAAGTACATAAAGTGGAAAGTTTCAGACTCAAGACCTCAATGTACAGTTACCAAAAGCATGGACCTTTTCACCAACTCTTGTAAGTTGGTGACTTATCAGAGACGCAGCGGAAAAGGTGCTTTATGGAATAGTACATCAGATAAAGCATGTGTACTAAAAGTCTTCGGAAGAAATCTGTCTTCATAGAGTGAAGCTTCGGAAGACTTTGTCTCTTGAAGCTTCGGAAGACTTCATGTTTGGCTTCAGAAGATATTGGTCTTGGCTTCGGAAGATATTACACTTAGAGTATTTTCTAATGCTTTGTGTAATTCTTCCGAAGCATTCTTCACTTCAGTACTTAGTGCATGTTGCTGAAACACTTAGGCAGTTTTGGGTTGCATCAGACTTCAGGAATCCTTACATAGTCATATCTAGTACATCCCATCTAAGAAGAGCTATCAACAGGGTCTAGCAAGGGTAGGATTTAGGCAATTCTTACTTTTATCCCATGGAATAGAGAGATTGGTTTCAATGAGACCCTCGGCCCAACTAAAACAGTATGATTGCAATCATCAGAATAAATTATAGGCTATAAAAGGCAATCAAAATTATCTGTAAAACATACACATAATGTTCCACATGTAATGAATATGCATGAGATGCAAGAGGCTCACACTGCTAGTAACCAATAGTGTAGCACGTAGCAGTCAATCATTATATGGTAAAGAAAAACATATATAATGATGAACAATGGTAATCAATCCATATACATTTGACACCAAAACAATACATAATGGACAATCATATACAATGAAGCAGAAAACGGTTTCGTGTAGTGGAAGGGAGGTTTAATCTCACCATTGAGATTAAACATTGGACTTCCTTATTCTACTCCATTTGGAGAAACAAAAACTACCCAAATTGTGACACTAAACAGAGAGTAGATACTTATCAAGAGTAGCATGTAAGGCAACTGAGTAAAATCCTTACAAGACACCTCTAAACACTTTCCTATATGTCTTTTAGTATAAAATTATGTCTCCACATACCCTAACCTTGGCCATGTCCTCAGAGAATGCCATTCTAATAGATCCTATCTAGTCTTCTCATCCCAAGTCATTTAAGGTCTACCTTTACTCCTCCACCACTTAACAATTAGGGCCATGAATGCTATAACCTTTTTTATCATTTGTCTCCTCTTCACATGTCCAAACCATCTTAATCTCCCATCCTTAATCATATTTGCTACACTAGCTACTCCTAACCTACGTCTAAAAACCTCATATCTTTTCCGATTTAACATTGTGTTACAACACATCCACCTCAGCCTCCTATTTCTACAACTTCCATCTTACATTATTTATTCTTATTTATTTCCCAATATTATGTTACATAAAGCATTATTGGGTGAACTTGCAACTCTATAGCATTATCCTTTAACATAGTTGGGAAGCTTGTGTCACATAAAACCCTTATGGCTGACCTCCTCCTCCCTAGCCTACTTGTATACGGTGTGCCATTTGGCATCAATCTCTTCATTTCCCTACACATACGATCCTACATACTTGAAATTACTTTTTTTGTGGAACTCTTGTCCTTTGATGATGATCTCTAACTCTTTATAATCACCAGCTCCATTAAAGTCGCAATAAAGATACTCAGTCTTTGAGTAGCTGATCTTCAACCATTTATCCTCCAACACCACTCCCCATTCCTCTAATCACACACTAAGCACCCTTTTACTTTTGTCAACTATAACAATATCATCGAAAAACACAAACAACACAAACTGTCCCTTGCATCGACCTTGACAGCTCATCCAAGACCACCACAAACAAGAACGGGCTCATATAGACCCTTTGTGGAGACCCACCTTTATAGAGAAAGACTCAGTATCTCCTATCAGAGCATGAACCGTCATTTGTTTCCTTTCATATAGTTCCTTTATTATGCCTATGTATTCCTTAAGAAGCCCTCTAGCTTGTAGGCTATCCTAAATTAGTTTACATGATACTCTATCATTGTCTTTTCCAAGTCAACGAACACCATATGCAAATATATTTTCTCCTCCCAATATTTTTGCAGGAAATTTCTTAAGATGTGTACGTTTCCATTGTCGACCTCCTGAGCATTAAGCTAAATAACTTTTTCGTTACTTATGTGACATCCATTAATTTTCAGTTTAACTCTATTACTTTTGTCTAGTTTTGCATACACGTCACATAATCACACACAAGTTGTCTTTGAATGTTGGTCACTTAATAAATGATTATGTTATATTATAAAGTGATTATGTAAAATCAATATGTTATATGTTATTTTAAGAATTATGTGTTACCTTGTTACTACGAGAAATGTATATATCATTAAAGTTCATGTGAGATGATTAGCATTGTATTTGATAGTTATAAGGATCAAAGTTTAAAAGAAAATAAATGATTTATAATCATTAAAAAGCAAGTGTTGTAATTTATAAAACTAAAAGTTGAAGATGGAAAATCTTAAATATATAAAAGCAAAATAAATAAAACTCTAATTCCCATGACAACCCCCCACCCTATCCTTTTCGACTTCAACCCTGGCACACACACACATTAATCATTGTTTGATTGAACAGCCACTACAATGCGCTAGAAAGCTTCATTCATGATCAACTACATGTATTACATAAGAATTATCAACAACTTTTCATCTTTTTATTATTTGTTTATAATGAATAAACCCTAGTTCATAAATTCAATCCAAAACTTGTAATTTAAGTAAATAAATATTGTAATAGGGTTAGACTGATGCTATTTACAGTGTGGGGCCCAAGAGATTTCCGTTACACAGTAAAATCTCTCTTCCGAATATAAAACATTTCCGGAGGTAATTTGTCTTCCGAAGGCAATTCTTACTTCTGAAGCTAAAGCTTTGCTTCCTAAGGTAAAGATTGCTTTTTGATTGGAGAGGTTTTGTAAGCTTCGGAAGTAGATCTGATATGAAATCAATCGCTTCTTCCGAGACTAAAAAATCTTCAAGAAGAAAATTATCCTTCGAGAAATTTTGCTTCGGAAGATATGAAAATATCTTCCGAGGGTTAATTTCTCTTCGGAAGAAATTTATACTTAGAAAATTTTAGAGAGATCTTTTTTAACAGGGCTTAGATTGTATTAACATAATAAATTACACATTAAAAGGTTTTCAAAAGAGATATCTAATCAATGTTTATCATCCCAATAGCTGTTATGAGATACTTAAATCTTTGCTCATCAAAAGCTTTGGTGAACAAATCAGAATATTATTCATTTGAATCAACTTTGATTAGCTAAATCAGATTTTTCTCATGAATATCTCTAAGAAGTGATACCTGATATCAATATGATTTGTCTTGCAGTGCTTCACCGGATTTTCAGTGATGGAGATAGCACTGTTGTTGTCAATATGGATAGGAGTACTCATAAAGTTGAATCCATAGTCTAACATCAGATTCTGAATCCACAACAGCTAAGCACAGCAACTTGCAGCAGCAATCTATTCAGCTTTAGCGGTCTATGTAGAGACACAGGATTGCTTCTTGCATTGCCATGAGATGATCCTTCCACCAAGAAATTGGCATCCTCCTGATGTTGATTTCTTGTCAATGTTGCAGCCACCATAGTCACTGTCAGAGTATCTATAGAGATTAAATCATTGTTCCCAGGATACTAGAGATCTAGTTTAGGTGCTCCTTTAAGGTATCTGAGGATTCTCTTGGCTGCAGCTAGGTGAGACACCTTTGGAGCAGCCTGATATCTTGCACAAATGCAAGTGACAAATATGATATAAGGTCTACTGGCTGTGAGATACATAAGAGAACCAATAATTGCCCTATACTGATGTTGATCAGTATCCTCCCCCTCAAAGTCAGGACAAAGATTATGGTTTTTAAATATGGGTGTCTTGGTTGGCTTACAATCCTTCATCTCAAATCTCTCGAAGATGTTATTGACATACTTGAATTGATTGATGAAGAACCCTTCCTTCAACTGCTTCACCTGAATTCCAAGGAAAAAGTCCATTTTTCCCATGGAACTCATCTCAAACTTGTCTTCATAATGCTTTCAAAGTCCTTACATATTGGTCATTTGAAGAACCAAATATGATGTCATCAACATAGACTTGAACAAGCAAAATGTCCTTTCCAGACTTCCTAATGAAAAGAGTCTTGTCAATGGTACCTCTAGTGTAACCATTCTTTTGTAGAAACTGAGATAGAGTCTCATACCATAGCCTAGGTGCTTAGTGCAGCCCATATAGAGCTTATCCAATTTGCACACATAGTTGGGGTGCTGTGAGTCTTCAAATCTTGGAGGTTGGCACACGTAGACTTCCCTATCTATATCCCCATATATAAAGGTACACTTGACATCAAGTTGGTGGACAATATAATTCTTGGATGCAGCATAATCAAGAAAGATCCTAACTAGCTCAAGTCTTGCAACAAGTGCAAAGACATCAGTATAATCGATTCCTTCCTCTTGGGTGTATCCTTGAACCAACAATCTTGCCTGAATCAAGCCTCTATCATCTCTCTTGAGTCTAAAAACTCATTTAGTGCCTATAGGTACTTGACCAGATGGTAGCGGACATATGTTCCAAACCTTCTGTTTCTTGAATTGAAGCAGCTCCTCTTGCATCGATTCAACCCAGCTACTATCTTTCAAGGCATCTTCCACCTTTTTGGGTTCCATCTGGGATAAAAAGCGTGAGTACAAGCAAACATTCCCATGATGAGACTGTCTTCTTGTTATCACACCTTTAAAGACATCCCCTATGATGTTCTCAGTTGGATGAGTGTTATGAATCCTAAAACCAGGAATCACTTCCAATTGCAGAGATAGATCTAGATTGGACATATTCTGCTCAGGAATTTGAACACGTTGTCCACCTATTGTTTCAAAGTCATTCAATGAGGACTGATTGAATGAAAGAGAAACATCATCAATTGTTGGCTGTGAAGCAGCATTAATAGTTGCATGTTCCTTCAAGATGCTACTTCCATTAACTTGGTGTATATAGGATCACCTGATGAGTTTTGAGGATCAGTAGGTGATTCACTGGTTGAAGCTTCACTATTCCTTGATATTTATACTATCAGATCTGTAAATAGTGGAAGCTTGATTTGTTGTAGCTATGGAGAACTTAGAAGAGGTCTGGGTAGCTCAAACAGTTGATCAGCATCAGCATCATTTTAAGCACCTGTTCCAATTGAAACATTCTCACAAGAAGGTTTAGAATAGTTTGAAACAATTCTGAATCAAAAATATGATCAGGTCCATTCCCCCTAACACAAGGAGTGTGCTCATTAACAACTACATTGGATGACTCCCTAAATTGTTGATTCTTGATGTTGTATACTCTATAAGCTTTAGAGCTAGAAGAGTATGATAGCATCATCTGACTTTGCAGCAAATTTTGCCAAATTGTCCTTTGTGTTAAGTATGGTACACCTGCTGCCAAAGGACCTTAGAAAACCAATGAACGGTGGCCTCTTGTTCTATAGCTCATAAGGGGTTTTTCCATGTGGCTTAACTACAAGAAATCTGTTCTGCACATAGCATGTAGCGTTGACTGCCTCTGCCCTGAATGTTAGAGGTAGTGTTGAATCAGCTAACATAGTTCGAGCAACCTCAATAAGTGTCATGTTCCTCCTCTCAGCAACACCGTTTTGTTGAGGAGTTCTGGGAGCACTATTTTGTCTGGGAATCCCTTTTGAGTTACAGAATGAGTCAAGAACAAAATTCTTAAACCCAGTCCCTTGATCACTTCTAATTATCTTAACCTTGTGATCAATTTGATTTTCTATTTTAAGGACAAAAAAATTTAATGTTGCAGCAGTTCATCTTTTGTTCTTAAAAAGAATACCCATGTAAATCTTGTAAAATCATCAACTATCACAAAGAAGTATGATTTCCTTCCAATGTTCATTATACTTATGGGACCAAAAAGATCCATGTGCAATAAGTGTAATGGAGTAGTGATGGAATTAACACTTTTGGATTTGTGAGATGCCCTGTGTTGCTTCCCTTTCAGGCATGCAACACAATTATCTTTGCAAAAAAATTCATTTTTAGTCAAACCATGTACCAAGTTATTTTTTTAGCCAATTTATTCATTGTCTTAAAATTTACATGACACATACATTTATGTCAAAGTGTTTACTCATCACTATAAGCTTTGGAAAGAAAGCATGATACTTCACCCATTGGGGAAGCATTATTCATATCAAGCTTGTACATATCCCCTTTCCTAGGAGATCTGAGAAGCACCAATTCCGGTGGAATTGTCATCCCTGGTTTGAGGATAATGCATTCATGTTTTGTGAAAAGCATTTAGTGTTTTTTATCACAAAACTAAGAAACACTTAATAGATTATGTTCAAGCTGTTTGACAAAGTGAACTTTCTCAACTTTTAACTTCCCATTGGATATACTCCCTCTGCCAGAATTATATCCTCCGGTCTCACCTCCAAATTGTACAAGACCTCCATAAAAGTGTTTAAACTGTTGAAGGAGAGATTTGCTCCCTGTCATATGCTTGGAGCATCCACTATCCACAATCCAAACATTGTTATTCTTGTCATATGGATGCCCCTGGTTATCATCTGTTTTGGCTATGAGAGCTTGAGCAAGAGTCACATCATGTACCATAAATCTCCAGTCAACTTCTTGAGCCATTACAGTTGTTTCAGTTGACTTTCCAGTGGGCTTTGATGTAAAGGGATGTGTGGAGGCCTGTGGGGTTCCCGGATTTGTCTTGGGAGCCTTGCATTCCCTTGCAAAATGACCAAGTTGGCTATAGTTGTAACATTTGGCCTTGTCTTTGTCAAACCCAAACTTGCTGGTAGTTGGGTTTTGAGGGAATTACCTTCTAGTTCTCTTAAAAATCTTCTTCGCTCTCTAGGTTAAAAGAGCCATCTGTTGGACGATGTCCACATACTCTACATCGTCTGGACTGAAACACTCTAGATCATCAAAATAGTATTGAAAATCACCAGAGTATCCACTTCATGAGACAAAGGCACAGCTGTCCTGAAAGGAACTATGCTGAGCCTGTTGAGACCTTGGAGTCTCAGGGAAAGTGATGTACGGTCCAGAAGAGCAGATGGCTGCTGATTGTATGTCAGGTAGTGCTGAGGTTGTGGGGGTACTGAGCCTTTAACAACCATTAAAGTGTTGTTAGCACGAAGACTCAGAGGTCTGCTTGTTTGGTGACCCTTCTTACTCTCTATCTCTAAATGGTATCCATCAAGGATGCCATAGAGTTCAATCATAGTAAGAGTATTCAAGTTCTCTGTCCTCTTGATAGAGACATAATAGAATGTCCACTCATTTGGAAGAGCACTCGTGAACTTTCTTGTGAGATCTCTAAGTTCTGGACTAATCTTCACAGATTGAAGGGAAGAAATAAGATCCATGTACCTAAAATACTGCTGGCTGAGGGACTCTCCAGCAATATAAGTGAAGTTCTCGAATTGCTGCTTCAGTGAGTCCTTCTTGGAGTTGTTGGAGCTTGAATACATCTGAGCAAGTGCATCAAACAATTCTTTGGTAGACTTACAATGCTCAAACCCCACCATGATTGAATTGCGTATTGCAGTCATAAGAATGGTCATTGCATTGTTGTCGATGTCCATCTTCTTTCGATCCTGTCAGAATAATCTTCAACGGCCTTTTCTATCATGACACTGTTTCCACCATGTGCTGTCATTTTGGGTTTATACGGGTCGTTAACAATAGAGTTCCACATTCTGCTATCTTGATATCTGATGAAGCCTTCCATTCTTCTGCTCTAAGACCTGAAGTTTTCAGGAGTAATGATGGGAGCTTTGGTCATAGTTCCCATCTCTACTTTGGATTTGTTAAGGGCTATTTTGAGTGAGTTGTAAGGATGAGTGAAAAACAGGTTGATTTGGATAGTAAGATCTCACAATCAAGAGTTTAAAAAGCTCTGATACCAATTGCAGGATTGGTTTATATCACAAACACTTTATTTTCCTCTCAAACTTACTTGAACTACACTTGGATGAAGGCAGAGTCTCTAAGAGTTGACAACAATATAATAAGTAATAATCAAACACAAGAATTTTCAAGGTACTTGCATATATGCTTCTTAACTCAAATGTTATAAGACTCTTACAAGAATGCCGTTATGAGTTACAATGAGAAACTGTATATAATACTACCTACAGCCAGATATACTTTGATACGAATTAGGATCCTATAACTAAAGCAAATACTACAAAGCTATAGTTTAAACTATCTCAGATAAAGTCTTATCTAAGATATGGTAGTCAGGACATGTCCCTGACTTACCTTTTGTCACCAACTAAAGTTGGTAACTTGTACTATCATAAAAGGTGAACAGTGGAATAAAGTATGCTCAACTACATGGCTCTTTGAGAAAACGCCATGCAGTATCAGAGGTCTGCAGTGAAGTGTTAGAGACCATACTTATGTCCATTGGTTCATAGCAGTGTCTTTCGAAGGTTAAATGGCTTCGGAAGAACAAGTACTTCTGAAGCCACTTACACTTCGGAAGAGGCTACTTCTTCCGAGGCTTGCGAACTTCTTCTTTCTTCATACTTCGGATGCAGTCTTCTGATTTCTTCTTCTTATACTTGATCTTCGGAAGTAAGTTCTTTGACTTTGGAAGTAGAGTTTGTCTTCGGAAGTTGATCTTTCACTCTGTCTTTGGAAGAACTCTACTTCCTTCGGAAGTGCCA
The DNA here is from genome assembly GCA_025506515.1 of Flaveria trinervia. Classification (NCBI taxonomy): domain Eukaryota; kingdom Viridiplantae; phylum Streptophyta; class Magnoliopsida; order Asterales; family Asteraceae; genus Flaveria; species Flaveria trinervia. The sequence goes on from CM046446.1 coordinate 38,922,940, forward strand.
CACTTGGCTTCGGAAGCCTTTGTAAGTATCACCAAAATTTATTTAAGTTATTTGGTTTTGGTTGCACCAGCCTTCTTCTTGATCCAACAAAACGTGATATTGTATTGACTAGAATAATGTTGCTAATTAAATCTAAATGGTAGAAATTGTTGTTAATATATATGTGTTTGATCAAATGTGACATGTATGTATCGGATTAAACTCACAATGTCCAAATTCTTAATTATAAATGCTAGGGACCATGTACTGGACGGAGTACTAACTAATTCACATGTATACCAACTCAAATAGTGTGGAATCCTATTTGATTGGCAATCCAATCAATGAGAATGTTAACCCGATCGATATAACTATAATATAAACGTTAAGAACGAATAGGAATCGATCAAGAACAATCTATGTACTTGGACTAGCTTTCTTGGACGTTCTGGACGGCTAGGGTACGAGTAGGAGTCGAATTCTTCAAAGTGTTGTATTTTTCCACGAATTAAGTGGTATTTATAGGTTAGGGTTAGGTAATTGTACGACTGGACCATTAACATGGTTCAGTCGTGCGACTAAAGCATGCGACTGAGTCAATCACATGATTGAAGGTTCAGCCGTGCAACTGAGTCATCCGTATGTCTCAGTCGTGTGACTGATCCAGTCTCCCGGTTTAGTCGTGTGATTGGTCCATTAGCATGAAGTATTCATGTGTATGAACCATTAGCATGGTTCATTCGCATGAAAACTTCATACAACTAAGTTTGAATATGTTCTGAATCATTACTTGACTAAGATCTATTCAAACAACCACAAACCTATATAGTTGGTTCAATATGCGTTAATAAATAATAAACATTAAAACACACACTGAAACATTAGACATTAAGATCAACAACCACATAATATGTTTCATTCAACTCATTCGTTTCATTACATTTAGGACATGACAGACATATTACATTAAGACCGTAAACTAGGTACATATGTGACTCTAGCATGTATCTTGAATAATGACAGACATATTCGTTTCATTCAACTCCCCCTTAGACCTAGTTTCCTTCATTGTCTGGCATCCTTCATTAGCTTGTCAAACTTCATACGCCTCTCCTCGAATGTGACTCTAGCATGTATCTTGAATGCAAAGCAGAGTCGTATCACGTTCTGAAACTGGAGGGCCTATATAATATCCTACAGATCATAGAATAATGGCCCCCTGTATAAACTATAAACATCACTAGCTGACAGGTTGGTTAGCCACATTGGGTCAAATACCTGAATGATCTCCATTTGGCACTCTTTCTGTAATACTATGACCGCTTCTCCTGTACGCCGGTCATAATACCACCACTTGAAGTGGGGAGTGAAGTCTTGTGGCATTTTCCTCATGGGGATCTTTGACATAGTATGTGGTGGACTCCACTTCAGCACCACTTTGTGTTTCCTAGTCCTTGGGTCCACCTTCGACCTTCGAATGTACCTCGTAGGTTGTTGAGGCTTGAAATTAACCCATCGTGTGTGGTATTCTCTCTTCAACGCAGCTTCAAACCAGCCTGACATCTTCCTAGGGTCACCATACAGCAGGTTTAGGCATGCCAACTAGTTGAGCTCAAAGCCAAGGAGAGTCTTCAAATCATGTGGAAATCTGAAGTACTCGATTCCCTTCTTCCTCTTCACAGCATATACATTAAGATCCTCAAAGTAAGCCCACGCAATAATCTTGCCAGACACCTTAAGATGCTTCTTGACTTTGTAGAGCTTGGCGTATGCACTCAGCTTTGGCGCTATGCATTGGGCACGGATCTCTACAAAGCAAGCTGCCCATTCAGCCTTTTTGTTCTCAACATCAGTGTCAGAGGCTTGGGCTTGGCTTTCTGATTTCTCAGTTTCCCTCTGCAGGATCGTTGAAGGGTGTGAGTTACAACACAACAACACAAAGAGGAGATTAACCAAGCTTTAATCAAACAGTAAACTGGATTAACCAAGATAAGACACTAAGAACACAAGTAATGTAAGAGACAGAACTCAAAGAACACAAGTATATGGTTTTCAAGAATGCAGTATATTGCTTTCTCAATGTTCTATTACAAGTGTTACATAGCATATTTGAAAGATACAAGAACATGAGATACTTATACAACATCCTACAGCCGGCTATACTTTGAAAGCCAGCTGCATACAATTGACTAGACACACACAAAATCAATTGTAAAGTCAAAAGGCAGATTGCCTTTTGACTAGTGACTATGACATGCCATAGCTCACATCCTTATCTATTACAAAAAGGATAAAGTACATAAAGTAGATAGTTACAGACTCAAGACCTCGATGTACAGTTACCAAAAGCATGGACCTTTTCACCAAACCATGTTAGTTGGTGACTTGCAGAGTTGCAGCGGAAAGGTGTCCAGCTTTATGGAACAGTACATCAGATAAAGCATATCTAAAAGTCTTTGAAAGAAATCTGTCTTCATGAACTTAAAGCTTTTTGTCTCTGAGGCTTCGGAAGACTTCATCTTTGGCTTCGGAAGATGTTGGTCTTGGCTTCGGAAGATTTCACACTTAGAGTATTTCTGTTGCACATGTGAAACTTCCGAAGCATTCCACTTCAATGCACTTGTGCAGCATGCAAGAGAGACTAAAGATGTTTAGGTTGCATCTGCCTCTTCATTAATCTCTACAAACTCCCCCTAGGCTGATACTACCAAAACACTTAGAAAACTTCAGATATTAACAGTCCACATTAGGATGATCACCATTCCTTTCTTCATAAGATGATCAGGATCCTTCAGGCTATCAAAGTGTCTTCTCATGTCAAAGAGATCATGCAGAGGCAACTGAAACATATCTTGCCATGTATAAATGTCTTCAATGCCTTAATCTCTAATAACATGCCACCTTTCTGGATTTGTGGTGTATGTCCAAGATAAGATGGGTCTTCCTAATGCTAGAGGAGCTACTAAAGTTGGATTTGGTTGAGCATCCTTTGGCTGCACATCCTCAGGTTGTTCTGATTCATCCTGAGGTTCAGAAGAGGATGCATGCTTCTTCTTCTTCTTACACTTTGGTTTAGAAGCCATCCTCTTCTTTCTCTTTCCAAATTTTAACTGAGAAGACTGGCCTGCAGCACCACATTGATCTTTACTGTCTCTCTCAGTTGGGACTTCCTCTCTCTCAGGCTCAGAAGGAGAGGGAGGTTGACCCTGCTGTGGATCAGAAGATGAAGCTTGTTGAGCATTAGCGGGAGGTCTGGGTTGTGTTGTGTCTGTTTGTTCAATCTTAACCTCCACTTCAGGTGGGGCCTGACTTGGAGTGGAGTGTAAGTCAGTGAGCACTCCACTCTTGATCTTCTGCTTGATTACCCTGATATGCTCATCCATAGTGGATAGAGACATAGGTCCAAGTCTCCTTCCGGAGAATCCATACAGCTTCAAGAAGCTCATCATCCTCTGCCTATCAGCAGACTTCTTCATGCTCTTTTGGATGATGGCTCTTGACTTTGCAGCTTCTTCCCTAATCTTCCTCTTTGTTGTCTTTCTTTCCTTGACTAACTCAAGCTCAAGTTGTTTTAAATACTCAAACTCAACATAGTCATAAGGTAAGGGAAGGAGTGCATCTGCCTGATAGAGACCTGTGGCACTCAGGTAGTTAATCATCTTGATTCTGTCTTCTTCCTTATCTACCTGAGGTTCTTGTTGAACCACATCCTCTTGTTCAGGGCTTTCTTGAACTGGTGAGAGGGTAGGCATACCTCTGTACAGTCTTTTTCTTTTCTTTCTTCTTTGATCTGTACTAGGAGTTCTGCCTCTTCTGCCTCCTTCTTCTCTCTTGACCTTTCCAGATCAACCTGCTCATTCAATTCATCCAAGGGGAGAGAAATGATATTATCTATGTCATAGTTCCTAGTCTACAGATAGTTGATCTTGACTGCCCTTAACTCATCATTCTGAGTATCTGGTCTGGGGGCAGCCCTGATTGCAGACTCCATGAGTCTTGGAGACTCAGTAGAAGAACCTTCTCCCCTTAGCCTCATTTTCCTCTCTCTCCTCCTCCTCAATCTTCTCAGATGTCATTTTTCTTTTCCCTTTGTCACTCACAGACCTTTGTGACTCAGGGTGGAGAGAGCTTTGGCCTTCATTACTCATTGCAGCATCTGAGCTCAGGCCAGAGAGAGGTTGAGAAGCACCTTCACCAGCAGGTGTCTCAGAAGGAATATGGATCTCTGCAGCAGTTGGAGATGATGAGACAGGGCTCTCAGGTTCTGTCACTGGGCCTTCAGTCAAGGTTTCCCCTATGAAGCTAATCTTAGGGTCTGCCTCAACATCCAGTTGATCAATGACATTGCCTGATTGCCTTAGTCTCCTTCTTAGTCTGAACTCTGCAATGATCCTGTCTTGGATTCTTCTAGCCAGTCTGTCAGCTTGTCTTGATTGGCTTGGGTTGACAAGTGGCATGTTGACTAGATCCAGACCTTCATAGTAGTTCAAGGTCTGAAAATTAAAAACTTCTTGCTGTCCTTGAACTCTTATGATGATGAGAGCCTTCCAGTTGTTGTCATACCTCCATCCAATGATGTGATTGAAGGATGATGAAGGTGACATGGCTCTTGGTATCCCATCCTCAAATAGACTATGTATGAAGAAGTCTGTGTAGTCCACATCAGTGTGAACTAGAGGAGGTTTCTGAGAATGCACAGTTGCAAATAAGGATGGTGAGTCCTCAATATCCATTCTCTCAAAGGAACTCCCAGGTTCTGTGGCTGTAAGGACTTTCTCCCCCTTTTTGGTAGCATCACCCATTTGCATAGGTGAGCTGGAGGATAGATCAATCACATCCACAGGTTCTTGTGTTCCTAGTTGAGCTCTCCTTAAGGGTCTCCCAGCTAGTTTTTCCTTAAGATATGAAATCTCAAGTTGCTGATCATTGATCCTATTGTTTAAGGTAGTCACCTGAGATTCAAGGTGACTGACCTTTGAGACTAAGTAGACGCATGTTTTGGATAGTTGTTGCACCTTTAGTCTCAGATCCCCCTCATCTTCATCAGAAGAATCACTAGGGGTGAAGAAGATTGGACTAGAGTCCTTTCTCTCATGACCAGTTATAAGTTCTTGGCCACTGGATTTCCTCTGCTTACTGGCAGTCTCAGTTGAGATGTCAGTAGGCTGAGTTGCCATGGTTGAGGTCTGAATGATGTAATCACTTGCAGAAGTGAAAGCCTCTTCCATATGGACATCCTGAACAAGTTCAGGAGTGTCCACCTTAGTTGTAGGTGACTGATATGGGATAGATGTAGGAGACTCAGGAGTATTCATCTCTCTTTGAGTAAAGGAAAAGAAGAGAGACTCACTATACTCACTGAAATCTAGATCTTCATCAGTAAAAAGTCAAGGTTGGGAATTGGTTGGTTGAGATCTATAGGCTGGGGATGGTAACTGTCCCCTGAAGGTTGATCACTTGAGTGTTGAGACTTAGAGTGATGGCTTAAAGCAGTAGGGCTAATGAGCTCATCAGGCTGAGCATGAGGAACCTCAGCATTGATTTTAGAAAAGATGGGAGTGTTCTGCTCCTCAGGAGAAGTGGGAGCTCCAGTATCCACTTCAACTTGAATGGGTGAGTATATGGGGGCCTCCACAACTGAATAGTCTGAGCAGGGGTTCGTTTGGATTTTCTTTGGTAGGTGATGGAGATTTGAGGCTGTGTAGGTGGTTGGAAAGTAGCAGGTGTGGGTTCAACACTAGCTTGTGCTGCTAGGTTGTCACCTTGAGCAATGAGCTCTAACATTTTTGGGACTAGGGCTGTTTCTACCCCAGAGAATTCTACAGTGGACTTTCTCATGTTTTAAAGATGTCGGGCTTCATCTGTCCCAATTTAAGAATGTTACCTGTTTCCCTTAACTGTGAGCCCAGTTCACAGTTAAGAATGTACTGGACATATCTAGGAAACATGTAATATTCTAAGGAGTCTAATTTAGCAAGCAAATTTGTATAAACAAACTGAGAGTACCTGAATTTGACCCCTTGAACCATTCCATGGACTATAAAAGAGAGATCTTCAGGAATCTGGTCCCATCCACCATGGTTGTTTGATAAGCTGTGAATGACCACATGGAGCAGGAATCTCCATTTGGATGAGACCTTCCCTTTCTAGAAAGTCTTTACAGAAAAATCTCCCTCATACCCCATCTGCGCAAAGGAATGATTTACAGCTTCCTTTGGGAAGAACACCTCACCTTCTTCATCATCCAGCTGAAGATGTCGGTTGATGATGGCTGGAGTGGTGAAGATTGTTCTCCCCTGCACTGTGGCAGATAGTGCCTTCTCCCCGTCCATAATGACCTCTTGGCAGGTCTTTCAGAATTCAAGCAACTGATCCTCATAGAGTGGAGGATCAATGGTCAGGGAGGTGAAGTAGTTCGACAGAGACAAGAAACGACAAACCTCTGAGAAATGAGGATCTTTCTCAGAGCATAACAGAGCAACTTGATTATGTTGTCTGTGTAGTTGCATGGTAAAGTTGGGATCATTTCTATGAGCAAGGTTAGCCATTGTGAGGTAGCTTAGAGATGAAGGAAAAAGAAAGAAAGAAATTTCAGAGAGAAATTTGGGTTTTTAGGTTGGAGGAAGAGCAGATGATAGAAGAGGGGAAGCCGTTGGGTTTATATGAGAGAGGGATTTCAGATAAAGTTTAATGAAAGAGGATAAACTTTGAAATCCGGATGTCGGTCCCACCTCTGAAAAAGTAGTTTACTTTTTGCTCAAAAAGTAGTTTTCTTGGAAGTCAAAAAGCTTCCGAAGGTTAATTAACTTCGGAAGTTTTAATGAAAAAGCTTCCGAAGCTAAAATGACTTCGGAAGAGTTTCCTGAGAGTATTTGATGATTTTGCTTCGGAAGGAAAAATTAAGACTTGAGTGCTTTGTATAGAGATCAACAAAGCTTCCGAGAGTTAATTATTGCTTCGGAAGGAAAAGGTCCTTAAAAATAAGTAAGTGTCTAAGATAATTATTTAAGCTTCGGAAGATAAAATTGAAATTTCTTCCGAAGGTAAATTTCTTAGACAGTTAAATATTTTGAAGGTGTGATTTTCTTCCGAAGTTAAAAAGCATAACTTCCGAAGTATAAAATCATCGATTAATCTAAGGAAAGTCTTCCAATCCAAGGAAAACATGAGCTTATGAAGATGATAGACTAGACAACTTAGAACACACATTTTTTAAGAAATAATAAGAATTAGTTTTAAGAAAAATTTACTCAAGGTTGATCATCCTAATAGCTAATATTAGATATTTAAATCTTTGATCATCAAAAGCTTTTGTAAACAAATCAGCATATTGTTCATCTGTGTGAACCTTGACTAGTTTAATTAATCCCTTTTCATAATTATCTCTTATTAGATGATACCTGATATTGATGTGCTTTGTCCTTGAGTGCTGCACAGGGTTCTCTGTAATTGAGATAGCACTGCTGTTGTCTATGTGGATTGGAGTCTCCTTAAAATTTAACCCATAGTCTAGCATTTGATTCTGAATCCAAAGCACTTGAGCACAGCAGCTAGCGGCAGCAATGTATTCAGCTTCAGCAGTTGATGCAGAGACACAGGATTGTTTCTTGCATTGTCATGAGACAACCCTTCCACCAAGAAATTGACATCACCCAGATGTAGACTTTGCAGTCATATTGCAACCACCATAATCACTATCTGTATAAGCATACAGATTGAAGTCAAAGTTCTTGGGATACCATAGACCAAGTGTTGATGCACCTTTTAGGTACCTTAGAATCTTTTTGACAGTGATAAGATGAGACATCTTAGGGTTGGCTTGATATCTTGCACAGATGCATGTAGCAAACATGATATCAGACCTGCTAGCAGTAAGATACATAAGAGACCCAATCATAGCCCTGTATAAGTGCTCATCTACACACTCCCCCTCAAGATCTCCAATGATGTTTGTGGTAGGATGAGACTTGTGGATCCTAAGCTGAGGAATCACAGGAAGTTGTTGAGAAAGATCTAAATTAGAAAAATTTAGATCTGGCATAGATGTTTCTCCCACCACATCAGCACACTTTTCAAGTGAAACTTGATCCAAGCAGTGTGTGGCATCATTGATGTTCTCATCTATGGTGTGGTTAATGGCATCAAGAAATCCTTGGTCACTGTCACCATCACCATTGTTGTCTTCCATAGTTGAGGTGTTCTTATCTGGTTGTAGAGCCTCTGAGCTAGAATTTGAAGGCATACCAGATGTATCAGCTGAATTTGTCATTGTTGTGCTGATAGAAACCTCATTTGCAGAGGTAGTTCCAACTGGAGCTGAAGATGTATGACTTGAAGGTCTTCCTAGCTCAAATCTTGGGTCAGGATCACCTGTATTTATATTTTCTACAGATCCTGAAACATTCTCACAAGATTTATTAAAACAGTTGGTAACCAAATCAAGATCAAATAGCCAATCTGGACTAGAACCAGCAGCACATTGTGTGTGTTCATTGTACGTCACATTGGCTGACTCCTCAACTATTCTAGTTCTGAGATTGTACACTCTATAAGCCTTAGCTTAGGAAGAGTATCCAATAAAGTGTCCATCATCTGATTTCTCAGCAAACTTGGCAATTTGATCTTTGGTATTCAAGATGGTGCAAGGACATCCAAATGACCTGAGAAAACCAATGAAAGGTTTTCTCTTGTGCCAAAGTTCGTAAGGAGTCTTCCCATGAGTCTTAACTACTAAGACTCTGTTCTGCACATAGCAAGCAGTGTTGACTGCCTCTGCCCAGAAGGTGATGGGCAGTTTAGAGTCAGGCAGCATGGTTCTTGTAGCTTCAATCAGTGTCATGTTTCTCCTCTCAGCAACACCATTTTACTGAGGAGTCCTGGGAGCACTAAATTGTCTTGCAATACCCTTATCATCACAAAATGTATCAAGGGTTTGATTCTTGAATTCTGTTCCTTGATCACATCTTATGATTTTGACCTTGTGATCAGACTGATCTTCAATCTTTAAGATGAAATTCTTCAGAATCTCAGGAGTCTCATCCTTAGTTCTAAGGAAAAAGACCCAAGTGAATCTTGTAAAATCATCTGTGATCACTAGACAATATAAGGTCCTTCCTAAACTCATTACACTGGTAGGGCCAAAGAGATCCATATGTAACAAGTGTAGGGGTGTAGTGATGGAGTTCATTTCCTTAGGCTTATGAGATACCTTATGTTGCTTCCCTTTCAGGCATGCAACACAATGATCATCACTTGTAAACTCTTTCTTTGGCATTCCAGTTACTAGATCATGCTTAATCAATTTATTCATGTTCTTAAAGTTTACATGGCACATTCTTTTATGCCATAGGAAAGACTCATCACTATTGGCTTTAGATAGAAAGCACGAAACTTCTCCGGAGGGAGAGGTTTCTTGCAAATCCATCTAGTACATGTTTCCTTTCCTGGGGGCTCTAAGCAGGATATGCTCATGAGGAATGACCACACCAAGCTTAAGAACAATGCACTCATGCTCAGTAAAGAGCATGTTATGACTTTGATCACAAAATTGAGATACACTCAGAAGATTGTATCCAAGCTCCTTAACAAAGTTTACATTTTCAATGCTAAGCTTACCATTTGTGACCTTGCCCCTTCCAGAAATGTAACCACCTTCATCTCCTCCAAAATCAACAGGTCCTCCATCAATCCTTTCAAAGTTCTGGAGTAGTGACCTATTACCAGTCATGTGCCTAGAGCAGCCACTGTCTATGATCCAAACATTTCTGTTTGTCTTCAGTTGTCCCTGCACAAAAGAGAATGATTAGTTACATCTAGAAACCCAAGCCTTGCTTGTCTTGGGCTCACATGCAGAAGATAAATTAACAATAATAGATCCTATGGTTGTACTAAGAGGATCTTGAGCTGTTGTTGATGGAGAAATCTCAATCACTTGGCCTTTCTTAGACTTCCACACCACCTTTGGAGTCTTGGACTTGACCTTCAAAACTTCGGAAGCTTTTGGGACTTTGGAAGTTTTGATGACTGAACTTCAGAAGATTCTGCAAACACTGCAGCAGACTTTAGTGCTTCGGAAGAACTCCTTTCTTCCGAGACCAAATGTTCTTCCGAAGAGAATTTTCCACTTCCCTTCTTTTTAGATTTGAGACTTCCAAAGGAAACTGGTTTTCCTTCCGATGCTTGAATCTTCTTGGAACTATTTGAAGCCTTTGTTTTGTCCATGTGGACAATACCTTTAGGATTGAAGGGACAATCCTTTGCAATGTGAGTGGTGCTGTCACACATAACACAATTCATCTTCTTCTTCACAAGAGCCTTGTCTAGAGAGTAAGACTGTCTTTGGTCACTTCACTTCTCCACCTTTATCTTTGCAGATGCTGAGACAGTACTCTTGGGCTGAGAACTGTGCTTGGAGTTTGACGGACCAGGCTGTGCAGCAGTGGTACACAGCAGATCAGTCTTCTTCTTGCTGCTGAGATGAGTTGAGCAAGAACCAGAACTCTTAGCAGAGTTTTGGTTGATGCCTTCAGTCCCTATCACTTTAAACCCTGTAGAAATAAAAACTTGTTTCTGCTTAGAGTCAAAAGTAGCCTTGATCTTTTGAGCCTTCCTTGCCTTCCTTTTGCTCTTTCTGATCAAGTTCTTTCTCATGGACTTGGTCATCACAGTCTTCACTTTCTCCTCAAAAGGATAGTGGCCCTTCTTGGAATCCTCCCCTTCACTCTTAGTAGAAGGATTCTTCACTATCTCTTCTTCATCCTCCTTACTCATAGGATCTATGAGAGGAAGCTCATCTTCACAAGTTCCACACCTAGGAGATCTTACTGACAAGATTGTGTGTGGAGGAGCTATCTCATTGGATCCTAGTCCCTGTCTATTTTGATAGGACACTTTGTTGTGCAGGGATGAGGATATCATGTTCTTGAAGGTCTCTTCTTCAAGAACACTCTTTTCTGCCCTGGCTTTGCTGATCACAAGCTCAGCCTGGCACTCAGTTAACTTGGTTATAAGATCTTTAATTTGAGTCCTAAAATCTGTGTGTTCATGTTTTAGAACTGAAATTATTTTCTCTAAGTCCTCTATTTTCAGCTTATAATCATTTTCAGTCTTTCTAAAATCAGATTTTAAAATGTTTAAGGACTCAATATCAGATCTCAGTTCCAAGTTATAGGACCTGTACCTGTTAACTTTAGCAATGCATTCAGGAGTACAGAGATGTTCCAATACCTTGGATTCATCATGATCTGCCATCAATGTTTGGTTTGGAGAAGCATCTTCCACCTGAAAGCTCCAGTCAAAGCCTCCTTCCTCAACAGCAACAGCAGCTTGCTGCTTTGACTTCTCATTATGAAGAACTTTGTCAGTGTAGTTTGGTCTGGGTTGTGTTTGGCCACCATTGGTTCTAGGTGCCTTACACTCTCTGGCAAGGTGGCCCATCAAGTTACAGTTGTAACACTTGACTTTGCCTTTGTCCAGTCCAAACTTTCCACTGGTTGCATTGCTTGGGAACTTCCTTCCAGTCCTCTTGTAGAACTTCTTGGCTCTGTGAGTGAGAAGAGCCATCTGCTGGACTATTTCCATGTACTCCAGATCATCTGGATGGATACAGTTAAGGTCTTCGAGAGTGAAAAGAGAGTTGCCACTGCTTTCATCAGAAGACACAAATGCTTGAGAAGAGCTTGCCTCATGGAATGGGCTTCCTTGAGTGTAGTTCTCCTTTGGTGTCTCTGGAAAGGTGATGAAAGGACCCTTGGGTGAGTTGTCAGGGTAGCATATAAGATGATGTTTGGGTTCTATGCTATCCCTTTCAACCACATGTAGGGCTGAACCCATTTGATTGTTGGAGTTTCCAGATAAACCCTGCATGTTCATCTCCATCTGGTAGCCACTGAGAATCCCATATAACTCTGTCAGAGTGAGAGTTTTGAGATTTTCAGTTCTCTTGATCACCTCACAGTAGTGTGTCCATTGCCTAGGAAGTAAGGACTTGAACTTCCATACAATGTCTTTATTCTCAAGAGAAACTCCTCCATCTACTAGGGTATCCACAATCTCAACATACCTGAAGTATTGCTGAGTCATGGTCTCACCTGTTTTGAAGGTGAAGTTTTCAAACTGCTGCTTCAGGAGATCCTTCTTGTTCTCCTTGGCTTCAGAAGAACCCTCATACATCAGTTTCAGTGCATCCCACAGCTGCTTAGCTATTTTGCACTTCTTGAAACCTCTGTACATAGAGTTTGGAAGGGCAGTCTGAAGAGCTGTCATGGCTTTCCTGTCTATCTCTACTCTCTTCCTATCTTCATCAGAGTAGTTAGCCACATCCTTGGGGATCATACCAGCACCAGTAGCAAAGGGTGTGCTGGGTATGAAAGGTCCATTCTCAATAGAGTCCCACATTCTTGAATCAAGAGACCTGATGAAACCTTCCATTCTTAAACACCAGGTGTCAAACTCATCAAGAGTGATCAGTGGGGACTTGTTCATGGTTCCAGTTTCCATATCAGTTTTGAAAATGGTTGCCATTTGAAAAGTTTGGTATTTGTGTGTGTAAAGGATCTTAAGATGGTGAGATCTTATATCAAGAGCCTGAATGCTCTGATACCAAATGCAGGATTGCTGAAGGGTGTGAGTTACAACACAACAGCACAAAGAGGAGATTAACCAAGCTTTAATCAAACAGTAAACTGGATTAACCAAGATAATACACTAAGAACACAAGTAATGTAAGAGACAGAACACAAGTATATGGTTTTCAAGAATACAGTATATTGCTTTCTCTATGTTCTATTACAAGTGTTACATAGCATATTTGAAAGATACAAGAACATGAGATACTTACACAACATCCTACAGTCGGCTATACTTTGAAAGCCAGTTGGATACAATTGACTAGACACACACAAAATCAATTGTAAAGTCAAAAGGCATATTACCTTTTGACTAGTGATTATGACATGCCATAGCTCATATCCTTATCTATTACAAAAAGGATAAAGTACAAAAAGTAGATAGTTACAGACTCAAGACCTTCATGTATAGTTACCAAAAGCATGGACCTTTTCACCAAACCATGTTAGTTGGTGACTTGCAGAGTTGCAGCGGAAAGGTGTCCAGCTTTATGGAACAGAACATCAGATAAAGCATATCTTAAAAGTCTTCGGAAGAAATCTGTCTTCATGAACTTGAAGCTTCGGAAGACTTTGTCTCTGAGGCTTCGGAAGACTTCATCTTTGGCTTCAGAAGATGTTGGTCTTGGCTTCGGAAGATTTCACACTTAGAGTATTTCTGTTGCACATGTGAAACTTCTGAAGCATTCCACTTCAATGCACTTGTGCAGCATGCAAGAGAGACTAAAGATGTTTAGGTTGCATCAGCCTCTTCATTAATCTCTACACCCTCTCCATCGTATCTAATTTAACATGCATATCACTGTCGAGTGTATCTCCAAAATTGGGAACCATATTCCCTCTTGATCAGTATATTCCGGATAGTGTTGTGCTATGATGTCTTCAATCTCTATCTCATCAACATCATTGAGCTCATCATCACTAGCAATTTCGATGGTAGGGGTATCCTTAACCAATTCATCTAGGTTTAACCGGAACATTTCTGCGAGTTGCTCATTAGTGAGGTTGTGAATAATTTCTCCTTCTTCGGGAGTATAGCTTACTGACCTCCTAATAATCCCTTACAAAACAAGTATCATTGTGAGTTAAGACTTGATCTGTTGAAGGGGAGCAACATCGTAGTCATCTCGTTGATAATATGGATCTGCTTGATTTAAAACATTTAACACATCATGCATCAGTAAATAATCAAGACAGTAAACATTAAATATATACATAAACATTCATGCATATAAGTTTAATACAATATTCAATTACACATGATTTAAATTACACAAACATCTATGCATTACTTTTGTCCTAAATCATGTGTTCCTCTGCTGTCGGGGATGATGTCGAGGCACCCGGATCTTGATTCCTTTTGGTCCGCCTCTCACTAGCTTCTTGGGCACCCGAAGCAGATGGATCTCCTTCGCTTTCATCATCTCCTCCATCCTCATCATCACCTCCCTCTGTATCATCCTCTTTATCATCACCTTCATCATCACCGTCATCATCATCATCATCACTATCATCATCATCACCATCATCGCCATCACCCTCTCGGATCTTCAGAGGCTCATCCTTTATGCCCTTAAGTTTGAGCATGATGGTCCTTTTGGCATCCTCCAACTCCTCGATCTTCTTAGTAGATAGCATGTTCTGCTCCTTGAGTTGGGCAATCTCTTGACTTTGAGCAGCCATATGCCGAGCCTGCTCCTCAATTTGTTGTGCCTGCTAAGAGATCTGTTGTGATTGTGTAGTAGTAAGCTCCACTAACTGTCAGAGCTGAGCAGTATTCTCGTCATCGGCAGCCAACAGCTTCAGCATCATACGATTTAGTGTTGAAAGTTGTTCCTCTACCCCACTGGGAGGTAGAGATGATCCTGAGGGAAAAGATGGGTGATATGATGGTCCTGCCTGGTGTCTAGAGGTGGTGGTGGTGGCAGTGGTGAATATGGGAGGTGGTATATGTGTGGGTGGTGATGGGTAAGCTGTAGTGGTGGTGGATGTGATGTGGGTAAGTGGTGGAGTGGCTGTGGTAGTGGTGGTGTGTGAGGTGGTAGTAGTGGTGGCAGGTGGAATGGTGGCAGTGGAAGTAGTGGTTGTGGCTGTAGAAGAGGTCAATGTGAACTTTAGTCTCTTCCCCTTCTTGCCATAGGGGTGAGCCATTCTCTTCTTCCTTGTGCCTTAGACATTGTGGCTCCCCCTTGACTGCAGGGCGGGTCTAGGGTATATGAGGGATCTGAATCAGCAGCAGCAGCATCCCCGGACTCCCTTTCGCGTCTACCAACCGCCCTTATACCTCTCTCGGTGGCAACCACCCTGTTGTCCATCGTCCTTGTCAGTGGCTCTTCATCACTCTCCTCCTCATCAGGATGGAAAAAATCCTGATGGAAACTGGCGATGGTGGCATCTCCATGAGTGGGTAGTGGAGGTGTAACATGTGCAGTGGTGGCCCTAAAATTAGCGGGGCCAGAGTCTCCACCAGCACCACTGTCATCGTCATCGGAGTCATCAGAAGGAAGAGCAATTTGCTCAACATCTGAATCACTCTCCTCGTGGCGCCACTTACGCCTTAGCGGCACCACGTACTCCTCCCGGGCCAGGTGCCCAAACAGTCTCCTCACAGGGGGCTTAACCTGCTTCCCCCTATACACCTTCATGCGGCCCAGTGTAGTGTCATCCATCACCTCAAGTGATACCGCATCATGGCTCTCCTTAGGCTGAGAGGGCAGCTTCTCGTCGATAATCATCTGAAGAAACCTCGGGTACATGCAAAATCCCTCTTTGCCTTTTGCCTCAAGATTCTCGATCAGGTATGAGAATATCATGTTAGAGAAGCTAAAGGGGTGATTCAGCACCAGTGCCACGCATGCATTCTAGATTTGGTCTTATAAGTCATCAAATCCACCCCTTCTCGAAGCTATGCACTTCAGTATGACGTGTGCCAAGTACTTGAGCTGGGGACACAGGTTGCTTTTGTTTAGCACACCTGCATTGATGTCCCTAGAGTACTTCATCTTGAGTAAAAATCCCCTCACAGTCAGAGGGTGTAGCCTGGTTAGGTGAGCAGCATCATCACCTAGGTCCAGTACGCGTCTAAGATCTGTAGTTATCACCTCTATGTCTTGCCCAAAGATGGTACTCCTGATGCTGTAGGGCTCACTAGATCGGTCAACTGATGCACCCTCCCAAAAGGCCTGATGTATAGACCTGTAGAGAGTGCATGGTGTAGATATGGCTCGGTGTATCCGTGATCTCTTTAGGAAAGCAATGATTCCAGCAAACTCGGCAGCGTTTCGAGTGGTGGCGTCCAAATGAGCACTGATATTGTGCTTGGTGTTTATGATCCAATGATCTGCCATGAATCTGTAACAAATAAGTATACACATTAGATCAGCACACAACAGAAAGTAATTCACCCTAAACTGTTTGAGGTCAGTCTGGTTTAATCGTGCGATTGAACCAGATGACTAGGTTCAGTCATTTGACCTTACATGCGACTGAATACAGTCGAGTGACTTATCCTGTGACTGAGTTCAATCGGGTGACTGAGCCTGTGACTGGTTTAGTCGGCCGACTGAGCTCATACGCCTTGTTCATTCGGCGCACTGTGTCATTTGTCCCGCTCAGTCGTGCGTTTGTAGTTCATCCGGGTGTCCAGTCGCATGACATACTGTCTGTTCAATTGAGATTCAAATTTTGAGCAAATCTTAAGATTAGTCATCGTGGTTTGGCTTATTAGACTCGCAATAACGCTACTTAGCACCTAATAACCTTGATTTCAACATTTTACTTAGTTTTATTAGTTTATTAATCCAACTAAGTCTTGGTTCTTGGTTAGGGCCGAATTCAGTAATTTAGGGCACAAATCGACTGAGATTTGGGTAGATTGCACCACATTGTACCTGTATAAACACCAGCAATCGTCAGAATACAAAAATTTGAAGTCAAGCAAGGTCTGAAGAAAATTTGGCAGAGTAACGGCACTCTAGGTGATTTTAGGGCGAATAAGGAGTGATGAGTATATGCGATCGACTATAGCCCTATTTATACTGAATTTGGTTTCAATTGGGCGACTGGATCCATTCGCTCTTTTCATTTGGGCGATTGGATCTCTGTCGTGCGATCGGTTCAGTCGATCACATTCGGTCGCTCGACTGGGTTTTAGTCGGGCGACTGACTCATTCGGACAACTCCATTCAGGGGAATGGCTCAATCTTGTAATCCATTTCTGTGAATGGTTCATACTCATGCTCCATTCGGTTGTATAGTGCATAAGTATGTTCTAATCGTACGACTGGTCCATACTCATGGTCGAGTCGTGCGAATGGATCATACTCATGATTTTGACTTTATGACCATTAGACATTTAACCCCTTTTAACTTTTGATTAAACATTTTGATCATTCGATCATCTCAGACATAATCATTTTAACTTTGAAAACTTTTGATCACCTCAGTCGTGATCCATTTAAACAAAACACATTTTTTCACCTCAGACGGACCCATTTAACATTGAAAACACGTTAGGTCACCTCAGACGTGACCCTTTTAAGTAATTAAATCCCAGATTGGATTCCACGACATAGTCCGACATATAACAATAAATAGACTAAATGTTAAAACAAAACAAAAGAGCTAACATTAAAAGACAAAACTAAAGATGTTTTTGTGATTTGGTGTGAGGTGAAAATCCTAAGATAGAAATCTAACAGATTTATTTCTTGAACAGGCAGCTTCAAGTTATTTTGACCATTAGTGGAACGATTCATTATGGAATCATACAAGTAATCAACTCATTCGGGACGTGTTACCAAAATCATTTGATGCTAGATTCTTGTTTTCGTCGAGAGTCATCAGAAAATTAAGGAAATCATACTAGTACTATAAGATGCACACATTGATTTGGACTTCCAAGAATTTCCGCCACGATGATTGTCAGTATACTTTTCCACTTAAATCCATACATAGACTTTTGACACAGATTGGTGATGGTTTAAGGTTTAATTATTTCAACTAACATTTGTGGATCCCACACTTATATGGTAATCAATATTACTCAGGAGATTTTTGAGTGGTCTACGGGTATTTTTAACAAGTAACTATTCTTAGAGCTTTCAAAGAGAAGCCAAGCCTCAGGTCAGTGCTACCGCACAGCAGAGAGATGGCAAACAACAATGAATTCTAGAATATATAGGTTATGCTTATCCTTAGATCAGTGCCACCGCACAGTAGAGAGGCACATAACCTATCTTCTTATTTGAGCAATTTTATGCTTTTTGCACCGATCGCACCAACAACATAGGTTATTATTTTGATTGCTTTTTGCATTTTTCAACATGTGCTTTGCTCATATTTTGGTCATCCGCACATTTGTGGTGTTTATTTTGCTCATCAACCCTTATTGGAACTCTGTTGATTGTGTTAACCAGGGATAAGATGATAACCCACAGCTTGTTGAACAACTTAGTTTGATCTTGACATCACCAATGAGGTCTACTTATCTATGTGTTGAATCTACCGACATATCATCTCAACCTCTAGGTCTACTTTCTCCGTGTTACCTTAGTAGCAGCTAGTTTTACTATCATTTTTCCTTTTATGTTGCTCAGACTTCACTGACTTATACTTTGAATTTTGCATCTAATTCAATTTAAATCTTTTAAAGTCCCAAATTCTCTGTTCCTGTGTACTATCATTTTTCATAGTCGTTGAATTAGTTTCACAGATCCAATCTCATTTCTACCAGCTTGCCTGTCCTCCTCCCTCTTTTTTTATTAATCCTAACTTAGCTTAACCTATTGTCCCCCTAAAATTCTAAAACCAAAAACGAATTGCGTTTTTAGGATTTTAATAGACGAAGAAATAAAACCAATAAAATTAATTAAATTACATAAAATTAAAGAAAATAAAAGAAAATTTGACTCGACGCATCGGACTAAACATATTCATCTTCTTGAATTACATCACTTTTCTTTTTAACGCCGTTGACCTCTAACAAATAAAGAAAACGTGGTTTATCAAAGGCTTTTGTGTAGAGGTCAGCGCGTTGGAAATACGTATTTATCTTAACAACATCGATTAGATTCTTTACAAAACAATCACGTATAATGATATTTAATACCGATGTGTTTGGTCTTAGGATGTTGGACAGGATTTTTGGTAACGGCTATTGCAGCAGAATTACCAACAAATATAGGGGTGTTAGAAAATTTCAAACCGTAGTCCCTCATCTTCTGTTGAATCCAGATGATTTGAGAACAACAGCTTGCCGCAGCAACATATTCAGCTTCACAAGTTGACAACGCAACTAATGTCTACTTCTTACACTGCCATGTGACTAATCTTCTCCCAAAGAATTGACAACCTGCTGAGGTGGATTTGTAGTTCATCTTGCAGCCACCATAATCCGAGTCACTGTACGCGGTGAGCTCGAAATCATCGTCATGAGGATACCACAACCCAAGTGTTGGTGTACCCTTTAGATAACGAAATATCCTCTAGACCCCCATAGATGGTTAACTTTTGGTTTCGCCTGATATCTTGAACAAAGACATGTTGCATACATGATATCAGGTCTTGAGGTAGTGAGGTACATGAGGGATCCAATCATTCCTCGGTATATGGTGGCATCAACCAGATCACCATTCTCGTCGGGTGCTACATCATGGTTTCTAGCAAGTGGAGTCCCAGCTGTGGAAGCATTCTCCATGTCAAACCGCTGAGAATATCCCCTACATACTTGGTCTGATGTAGAAATATCCCCTTTGGTGTTTTATCCACCTGTAACCCGAGAAAGAACTTCATCTCTCCCATGGAACTCATTTCAAATTCTGCCTTCATTACTGCTTCAAATTCTTTAAATAAGTCTTCATTCTTGGAGCCAAAGATTATGTCATCAACATAAATTTGAAAAAGAAGCAGATTCCCATCCTTTTCTTTGATGAACAGTGTACAGTCAATTACACCTCTGCGAAATCCGTGTTTCACAAGGTGAGTTAAGAGTTTTTCATACCATGCTCTCGGGGCTTGGTGAAGCCCGTATAGAGCCTTATCTAGTTTGTAAACGATGTCCCGATGATATGGATCCTCAAATCCTTCGGTTGACCGACATATACTGTTTCCCGGATTTCACCATCACAAAATGCACTCTTTACATCCAGTTGATAGACTTTAATCTTCATGTAAGAAGCATAGGCTAGGAAGATACGGATGGCTTCCATTCTCGCCACAGGTGCAAATACTTCATTGTAATCAATTCCCTCGACTTGTCGAAATCCTTGAACTACAAGTCGAGCCTTGTTCCTGATGATGACACCTTGGTCATCTTTCTTACATTTCAAGACCCACTTGGTGCCGATGACCTTTGCACCTTTAGGTCTATCTACCAGTGTCCATACACCTAACTTCTTGAACTGAAGAAGTTCTTCTTGCATGGAACTCACCCATGCCTCATCATTTAGGGCTTCACTGACGTATTTTGGCTCAAACTGAGACACAAAATAGTGGTATGCACCATCGTGAAGATACCCTTTTTCCATTACCGAGGCATAATCAATTGAATACAGTTTCTTGTCTGAACTCTTGATCTGACATCCCCAATGACATTGTCCAGTGGATGATAGACATTTAGGCGTGATCCAGGAGTGGTGGGAAGAACTACCTCAGAATCAAGATTATGAATGTTTGGTTCCGTATCTAAGGTAGTAGGGGTGTGAGGTTCTGAACAATCAGAGGCATCTAAGTCAGATGCTTGTGGACTTGCAGTAGTGAGAACCTGTTGCCCCTGATTGTTTGGTATTTCTGGGTTCAGAAATAGACTTGGTTGAACCAGACTTTATTTTAACCTTTTCAAATTGTTCGTCCAGATTAACACAAAGCATTTTACCTTTTGATTTTGAAGTGGCATCCTTTTGTTTAGTGCCAGATTCAGTTGATTTACATGTGGAATCTGGATCACTTACAATAGGAGTGGACACCATATGATCCTTGATTGGTTATTATTTATTGGTTTACTTTTGACATTCATCAAGGTCTTTTGTGGCGATGGTACCACTTTATATCCCAAACCCTCCCCATTGTTGCACTCTCTCACTAAGTGTTCGACAATATGAGAAGAACTTGTCCAACTATGCAGTTTTTGTTTTAATGAATTTATTTCGACTTCCAAAACTACTTTTTGTTTCTTAGTGTCTTCTAGGGAGTTCAGATAGAAAATGTCATTAGCTTGGTTAAAAGCTACAACTTCAGTTTCCGTAAGTTGTTTATTCAAAAGTTCTATCTTTTCTTTATAGTTGTATTTATTTTGTTTTAAGACTCTATTTGCTTCTATGCACAGTTGCAAGTCCTTTACTAAGTTATCATTATGGTCTAATAACCTAGAAAATTTCAAATCAATGCTTTCCCTAAATTTATTACAATCAGAACAAGCATGACTATTGAAAAGTTGAGTAGTGGTACTTACCTGAGAGGGTGCGGTTGAATCAGCCATCAAAGCAGTGTCTGACTTTTCTGGTTCTGGTGATTCTGGACTTGTGGAACTTGTCCCTTCTTTAGGCAGGTGATCAACTACAGTTGCAGTTTCTTCAACTGTTGAAATCGCGAGTTCCACTGCAATATCCCCTTCGCTTGCTGAGTCGTCATCTAGATCCTCAACACAAGCAATGTTGGATTCTCCTGGAGACACAAACTGAAAGCTCCAATCTATCCTTCGTCATAGTGAGCAGTGAAGGCTTTAGGATCCTTGCTTGACGAAGTAGGACTGCTTGTGGGTTTATCCTGACGATTGAAGGATGAAAATGGATTTTCATTTTCTGTCTTCTTAGGCTTCACACACTCACGTTTGAAGTGCCCATTTTCCCCACAATTGAAGCAGGTAACTTTGGTTTTTTCAAAACCAAAAGTTGTGTTCTTAGTAGCAATCAAATTCTGTCCAGTCTTCTTGACAAACTTCTTAGCTCTCCGAACAGCACTTGCTAAGGCCCACATGATATCCATTCTCTCCATCTCTGTTTCATCTACCTGCTCGTAGTCCTCATCTGCAAGATGGCAGTTCCCAATCTTCCCAGCAACTAGTCCGTCATAGGAGTGAACAACCGCTGCTAAGAGATCCATGTGCTCCTTTGCTACCTCCACTGTCACATTCCCGAGATTCTCGGTCTTCAGTTTTGTAGCATTGGCTTCAGGTGCTATGTGACGTGTCAGATCCTGAAGTGGTAGCTTGAGATGAACTAGCTGAACTCGACACAAACGCCGTTTGAAGTGGTTCTTCAGACGTTTTGGATTGTGGAGTTGAGTTGTACAGTGTCAGATTCTGATCATATGAAGACTTTTGGACCCTGTACTTCATCCTCAACTCTTCCACTCTCAGCTTCAGAATGAAGTCGTTGATATCTAACTTCACTAGCAAATCATTCTGTCTGAGGTTGGATACAAAGGAAACCCACTTCTCTGGCAACCCATCTGCAAAGTTTGAAACTTTGTCTTCCATAGATATGGTGACTCCATGAGTGTGCAGCTCACTCATTAAGTGGTAGAACCGGTCAATGACGTCATCCAAGCTCTCCTTTCCCATTGACGAGAAGTTTTCAAACTCCTTTTTCAATGTATTAGCCTTTAGAGCTTTTAACGATGCATTTCCCGCATACCTCTTTTCCATTGCATCCCACAGCTTCTTAGCTTGCTTGTTCTCAGAAAATTGATGGAAGATCTCCTTAGGAATTGACTGAGTCAGCAATGCATATACTTTCTTCTCTGCATTGTACTTTACCTATTGGGCGTCAGTCATACCGCTTAAGGTAAGTTTCACTCCATCTGCACCTACAGGCATGCTATATCATGTCTCCATCGACTCCCACAGATTAGGATCTACTCCATTTAAGTAAATCTCAAATATTTGCTTCCATTGTGGGTAATCATCTAACGTTATAAGCTTAGGGGGCTTGTTATGATTTCCCACTTCATTTTCTAGAAGCAACAGATTTTGAATCCTAGAGTCCCTTCCGGCAGTGAACGCTGAATATTGATCCTCCATTACTATTGCCTTTGTGTCAGGACCTGGTATTTGACCGAAATACCTAGAGATCAACGTGTAAACCAGATCAAATAGTGCGGAATCCTATTTGATTGGCGATCCAATCAGTGAGAACACACGAAGAATCAATCAAGAATTGAAACTAACGTTAGAAATCGATTGGGAATCGATCTAATATGTTCTATGAACTTGGAGAACGAATTGGAAGGTTTCTGGACGGCTAGGGTACGTCTGGAATCGTAATTTTTCGAGAGTTATATTTTTCACAAATTGAGTTGTATTTATAGGTTGGTATTATTCAATCGTGCGACTGAACCATTAGTCTGGTTCAGTCGTGCGATTGAACCATGCAGTTGATTCATTCGTACGACTGAGTGTTCAGTCGTGCGACTGAGCCAATCTTATGTTGCAATCGTACGACTGATCCAGTCTCCTGGTTCAGTCGTGCGACTGAGTCAATCGTGTGAAGTTATCCATGTGTATGGTTCATTCGCATGAGCCATTCGCATGAGAACTTCATTAAGTTAAGTTTGAATGTTTTAATTATATAACATGATGTGAAACCATTCAAGCAATCATCAACCCAATCAATTCAATCACGACTCATTAATGAAATATTAAACATCACAAGTAACAAACAATTTATGTCATTTCATTAAACAATACAGATTACATCATACTCAGACAGACAAGATTCATTATATTTCAAATCATGATCTAGGGACATATACATGCATTAACACTTTGGCCTTTAGAACAACTATTTTACTTGTGCGAATGAAGGTGTGCGATTGGACAATTCGTGTGATTGACCAATGTGTATGGCTCAGATGTGTGAATGGACAGATGCGAGTGAACAATGCGACTAGGCAATTCAGTCGTACGTAAGGATGACCGACTGAGTCCAATCGTGCGTATGAGAGATGCGTATGGATTCAGTCGTGCGATTGAGTCAATCGTGCGACTGAAGCTGCTGAATCTTGAGAATTCGAAGGTTTAAGGTATTTTGACGCATAAACACGAATTTCTCAAGAACCCTAATTGCCGTATGCCGGAAAAAACGTTATCTTTATGACCTGGAGACGTCCAAAACAACGTTTGATACAAAAAGATTGCGTTTTGCATGAAAAACACGATTTTTATATCAAAATCGATTGAATAGCCAAGGCTCTGATACCACTTGTTAGGGACCGTGTACTAGACGGAGTACTAACTGATTCACATGTATACCAACTCAAATAGTGCGGAATCCTATTTGATTGGCGATCCAATCAGTGAGAACGTTAACCCATCGATATAACTATAATCTAAATGTTAAGAATGACAAGAACGATCTATGAACTTTGACTGGCTTTCTTGGACGTTCTAGACGGCTAGGGTACGAGTAGGAGTCGAATTCTTCAAAGTATTGCGTTTTTCTACAAATTAAGTGGTATTTATAGGTTTGGGTTAGTCAATCGTACGACTGGACCATTAGCATGGTTAAGTCGTGCGACTAAAGCATGCGACTGAGTCAATCACACGACTGAAGGTTCAGTCTTGCGACTGAGTCATCCGTATGTCTCAGTCGTACGACTGATCTAGTCTCCTGGTTCAGTCATGCGACTGGTCCATTAGCATGAAGTATTCATGCGTATGAACCATTAGCATGGTTTATTCGCATGAAAACTTCATACGACTAAGTTTGAATATGTTTTTGAATCATTACTTGACTAAGATCTATTCAAACAACCACAAACCTATATGGTTGGTCCAATATGCGTTAATAAATAATAAACATTAAAACATACACTGAAACATTAGACACTAAGATCAACAACCACATAATATGTTTCATTCAACTCATTCGTTTTATTACATTTAGGACATGACAGACATATTACATTAAGACCGTAAACTAGGTACATATGAATCAACAATAAACAAGTATGTTTTCATTTAACATCTCATCAATATTTAAAACAGGTCAATTGGGTTAAACTGGGTCAACTTTTCTAAAATGCATAAATCAATGGCATTGATTAGACACTTAGGGATTTATAAACCAAGCTCTCCTACACGTACATATGTACTCATATATTTTTGCTAACCTATGAAGATTTCTCTCTCGGTCTAGAACTTTATTTAATAATTTCTGCATACGCTTAAGGTGAATTAGTTTTCCCACTTTTATATACTCCTTTTGGGGAAAAAATCATACTAAACACTTTAATTTATAAGTTGTGTATTGCATGTTACATAGTGTAGTTTACCACTAGAAGTCCTTAATCTTTTGGATCTTTAATTAAGATTAGTTAGCGGAAAATATTGGCTAGTACTACTGGGTCGACAAACCCCAATCATACGACTAGAGGTCAAGCGGGTGTAACATTGTCCTAAACGATAAACACTATGTCATGATTCAGTAAGTGGTGACGGAAGATAAACAAACGAACACGCTCACTTCGATCTCAAAAACATTATCGTTATTTTTATTATAGATTAGTTATTTATCTATTACACATTACTTATGTTATTAGGGCTCAAATGTTATACTTGTTTACAAACTCATGAACTCACCAACCACGTGTTGACATTTAGGTATATCTTTCACAAGTTGCTAATCACAAGTGCCTTAGAAGCACAACATTGCTCACATGGCATACAAATTCTCACAACTTCATAAACTATTTATTTGCTTTTGGACCCGTGTTTTGCGCATTTACTTTTTACATATAATAGTTTTGAACATTTTAACTTACGCTACCACAATTTTTAATTTTAAACTCTGATATTTGTTTGAAAATTTATATAAGGTCATTTAGAGTAACTAATGACTAAGATCTAGTTTGTTTACATGTCTCGCGATAAAACTTCACACGTGGATTCTGAGGGTGTAACAAATTAGTACCAAAATCATTGGTTATTTTACACTAGGTTTTATTTCACAGTAGACTATAACCACACATAGTTAATTACTCATTTACCCGTCCATATTATATACTCATCTTCAAGCACATCATATACACTATAGATATGGCATCATCATCCTCGGCACCTCATGTATCGAGAAAGGAACCCGAGGTTCTTGATGTCCCACTATTATCTCAAACCCTAACACTCATCCTTCTTAGTTACATCAAGTAATAGTATCGTGAAGAGTCTTTTATTAATCAAAACCTTTATGATCCTAACAACTTAGAGTTGCCTCCCACCATGGTCGTTAGGATGATTTATAGGGAAGGTGTTTCACTTCTAGGCACATTGATCTTCCCTGTGTTTGGATGCCCCACCTACCTTACTTGTTGTAACATCCGGCCTCTCATACCATCAATATTTTTTGTTTTGCCCAAGAGGAGCTCACGGATTTGCTTTTGGTTGCTCGGATGTAAACTTTCCAAGGAGGTCACCCATCCCTGGATTGTAGCCACCTGAGCACGCTTAACTATGGAGTTCTCCTTTTATCCACAACCAATACGCCAAAAACGCGTTGATAATATTAGAGGCCAAACATTCATTATGAACCAGGAATCTTTCCTGTCCACGACCGATGTGGGATTTGCCTAAGATGTTACACTTAACTTTGTAATTAAAATATTTTTGTTGTAATTCCAAGATATCAAAATACAACCAACGTATGGAACATAATATTTTTATAACGTTTAAAAACAATCTACATGGAAATAAATATTTTTTATTCATAAGTCATTGATTAATGAAAATTATTTTAAAATTTAAGCATTTTGATAATTAACATAAACTATGCTTTAATTTTGAAATAACGATTACGAAACGTATCAACTTTCTAGGCTTCAAATATGATTTTGACTCCACTAACTTTCAATCTGTTTAAGATCATTTCATTTCTCAAAATTCTAGAATTGGTATGTTTTCTAATCTCAAATAAATTATAATAATTATATTTTTTTCTTACACTAACAATATGTAATTTATAGAGTCGGTGTATATATAAATCTTACCATGTAAACATATAAAATTAATCTAAATTCAAATCTAAAATCTTGCAATATATATTTTTATTAGCCATATAGTATAGTACACGGGTCTTAACCTTGTATATTAAGAAAACAAGAAAACATAACAAGTAGGATGGTAATTTGTTATATAAGAAAAACTTATAATTAACATGTTTCTTGAAACTTGAATGATTTAATTAAAAATAAAAAATATGAGTTATTTAATTGGAAAAATATTTAAAGTTATTTACTATTCTATAAACTTTCCCTTCAAAAAATATCAAAGTATTTGGAGTCAAGGGCGGACATATGTATAGTTAAGGGGTAGCCTCCGCTACCCCTCAACTTGTTATGGGTAGTGTAATTTTTTACGATATAATTTTAAAAAAAGTTTTGCTTTTACGTTACCCTTAAGAATAAATTACATACCCCTAAAAAAATTTAACTCAACACTTCATAAAAACTTTAAATTTTATAAATAAAAGTCTAGTAATTTATAATAAAAAAAACAATACATTCTATAAAAACATAAATAACCATTACCCATTACCCATTACTTATTACCAAATAACATAAAAACTCAACATATTCATTACCCAACCCAATACAATAATAAGCTCAAAAGTAAAAGTTATATATATAATAATTATTTGTATTCATTGTGTAAGGCCCCGTTCCCGGGACGCTTACAGATGGCCAATCATTGCTCATAAAACATATAGTTACATTAACATGAAATAAACGTTGCAGCGAAAACATTTAAAACAACATTTTCATTAACAATGCTTTTGCAAAGTAATACAATATTCATTACACAATTTTATTTGTTCGTATTATCATGCAAAAACATTAACAAAAGAATGACATCCCAATGCCAAGTAGCTGCCCCGTGCCATCCTCAAGAATGCTCACCTGCCAACTGGAAAATGCATAAAAAGTCAGCGTTGCTGAGTGAGTTCTAGGTTTACATTAAAACATACTTTTCTTTCATTTAACCGTTCATTTCTTTAACATGTGATCACACATCGTACGTACACATAGATAATATCATTATTATCTTCTTTAATTTTTCATGCTTTCATTCTTTCATCATTACTTCTTTCTTTTCCTTCAACCATAAACTTTACCCAGCTATTTCCTGAACTGGACCTAGGTCTATCATAGACCAGCTATAACGATGCATCGCACCTCTAATCATAGTACCTAGGGTAGAGTTTAGGTGTACCATTACTATATGCAATACCTAGCTATTCCTGGTACTGGACCTAGGTCTATCATAGACCAGCTATAACGGTGCATCGCACCTCTGATCACAGTACGTAGGGTATGCAACAATGGGGCTATACAAATAGTCAATCACAAAGAAAGACCCCGATGTCCATCCTCCCGGGGTAGCCAACCCGCACACCGTTGGGCTAACACCTTTTAATGTGGTGTCCTGACATACTATGCTTGCAAGACTTTCTTTACTTTCATCATTCATTAATGCATCCATTCTTATTTCATGTTCCTCTTTTCTTTATCTTTCACTTTACGTTACATACTACTTTCATTTCATTCATTAACATTCATCGTAAAGTCACGGAAAAGATAAACATACAACATAATAAGGAACATAACATACACAACATCATCATCATACATGGCAACATCATACATACATAACATGCATAATCATGCAACATCATCATCATCATGCATATGCACCAAACATACATCATACATGCCTATCATAATATCTATGACCTCAAAAGTCATCTTACATGAATCCCCGAGAACATCTCAAGTCAAAGCCCACATTCGTATTTTTCTCAGAAAGTCAGAAAAAGTCTAAGTGTTCATCCGCATTTCCTATAGTTCATCCGCATTTACTATAGTTCATCCGCATTTACTATAGTTCATCCGCATTTACTATAGTTCATCCGCATTTGTCTTACTTCATCCGTATTTGTCTTACTTCATCCGTATTTGTCTTACTTCATCCGCATTTGTCTTATTTCATTCGCATTTGTCTTACTTCATTCGCATTTGTTCATCCACATTGGCCTTACTCATCCAAATTTCCCATACTTAGTCAATATTCATCTGCATTGACTTTCATCCGCATTAACCTTCATACGCATTTGTCATACTTAGTCAATGCTCATCCGTATTGACTTACTTAGCAGTTAATACTCATCCGCATTAACTGCTCATCCATATTGACTTACTTAGCAGTTAATACTCATCTGCATTAACTGTTCATCCGCATTTCTTCCCATTACTTATCCGCATTGACTTTTCAACACTTATGCAGATTCTAAAACTTAACATATGAGCCTTAAATATCAGATTTCTATTTCAAATCACCGTTCATCATGTTCTAAGCTTAAATCATACATCCTAAGTCTTAGAAACATCATCATACATTATCAAGCATGAACATAATCATACATCACATCACACATTCAACATACACCAAATGAAACATACGGATCCGAAACCCAGTTTAATGAAAACATACATTCATGCATTTCCAGCCCCAAAATCAGTTAAAACAGGTGAAATAGGGGTTCTAGAACTCACCTTTGCAGCTATTGAGTATGGCTTTCTTCCGAACACGTTTGCAAATTGAATTCAACCGCCTAGAACCCACTAAAACATACCCGAACACATATAAACACACATAAGCATAAACCCGAGGACATAACCGGTTAAGAACACCATAAAAACATGAATTCTTATCTTGAATTCGCACTTTTCTTCTTCTTTCTCTTCCAACCGAAAGTTTCTCTGCTTCTTGATGCTCTCTCTCTCTCTAAAATACGAAAATGTGTGTGTAGAAAGGGTGATGGGCGGCCATGCCACCTTTATCACCAACTTTTCAAACCTTTTGTCCTTTTGGACAGTTTTTACCCCTAGACTTGGGTTTTATTTCTTTTCCTTCTTTTATTTCACTTTATTCTTCTTTCTTGGCTTTAAATAACCGGGTGTTACACATTGTAAATTGTATTATGTGCTTTATGGGTTGTACCCACTTTTTTTTAATCTTTAACATTTTTATTTTAACCCGATACTTTTACATCTTTTATAATTTGGTCTTAGTATTTTTTTTTGCTTTCAACTTTAGTTCTCTATACCTTTTAAAGTTTACAAATTTTTCATTATATGATTCGGTTTAAATTTTACGAGTTAACACGACGCAATGTGCGTGTGTGGTTCAATATTTGTTCACTTATTTTTCTAAGTTTAACAATCATGTCATAATGCATTTGTCCTAAATCAATTTACTTATTGCTTTATTTTTACTTGTGTAAGTGTATGGTTCAATGATTTTGTTAGGACCGTGTACGTACGGAATACTAACAGATTCTGCATTTATACCGAATCAAATAGTGCGAATCCTATTTGATTAGCAATCCAATCAGTGAGAACAATTACCTGATCAATATAAGATTGAAACTAAACGCTATGAACGAGTAGAGATCGATCAGGATTGATCTATGAAGTTGGAATATGCGTTTGGGACGCTCTGGACGGCTAGGTTATGAGGGTATACGATATAAGTGTCAAAAGTCTCGTTTTTCCACGAATTAAGTGGTATTTATAGGTTGTGGGTTTCTAATCGTGCGACTGAACCATTAGCATAGTTCAGTCGTGCGACTGAATCATGCGATTGATCCATACGCACGACTGAAGGTTCAGTCGTGCAACTGATTCATTCTCATGTCTCAATTATGCGACTGATCCAGTCTCCTGGTTCAGTCGTGCGACTGATCCAGTCTCCTGGTTCAGTCGTGCGACTGATCCAGTCTCCTGGTTCAGTCGTGCGACTGATCCAGTCTCCTGGTTCAGTCGTGCGACTGATCCAGTCTCCTGGTTCAGTCGTGTGACTGATCCATAAACATGATGTATTCATGCGTATGGTCCATAAGCATGAATATCATACTACAACTTCAAACCTATATAATGAGTTCATATATATATATATATGAATTAAATATATTTTAACATCAAATCACAAATCATATATCATTACATCGTTTCATTACACATCATTACACATATGTAAGCCATGACAGACATTTACATTAAACACATAAACTATGGACATATGTATCAATAGTTTTTACGTCTACTTTTCATTCGATTTATTTTTTCCTTTTATTGGTTTCTTCAATGTTGGTAGTCACTAGCGGTGTGTGTCATTAATATTACTTGGCATGTGTGTATGCCTCCTGTTGCAACGTGAATGAGTTTAACAGTAGTATATAGCATAACAAAAAATACCTTTTTTCAATGGTCATACATATTTTATTTATTCTTTTATGCAAAAGAAAAGAAAAAAATAAGAAAGAAAATGAAATAGTTGATGTTTCTATTGTTTCTTGTTTAAAAATCTTGATAATTTGTATCAAAACCTTAAGAATGTTATTAGAATGATGAGAGTATGACTCGTATTCAAACTTGTATTAAAAAATTTTAAAACTCAATTGTAAAAGTAAATGATAATAAAATAAAAATAGATGATGTAAAGAGTATGAATCTACATGAATGATCTTATATGGTTATTTGTTTATCAAGGACATTTTATGTTTAATTTAATGATTCTAGTTATTGTTTAAACTTGAAATTTAGAGAACATGAATCATTTTACTATGAAAAGAAAGTATCAAAAGATGAAAACACGTAAGGAACACTATAAAATATAAGAGTTTTTTTTAATTCTTTTGGTATTGTATTTTTGTTAACAATTCAATGCAATTTAATTAGTCTATTCCGACTCGATCCGACTCGACTCAATCGAACAACCCAAAATTTTTAATGTTGTTTTCTTAGAAGCTAATTATAAAAAATAATGACCTCATAGCAAATAAATGAGTTACCTAGATCCACCACCGTTTGGAGTATTGTATTAAGCCATCCTAACAAAGATAAAGATACTTTTTATGTAAAAACCATTAGCCATAATACAATTACGTTACAACACATGAATATTTTATCAATTTATCTGTCATTTGATTAGAGCACGTCAACCCATTTTAGCTTGCTATAAGCGGACCATTAAATAAGCGGATCACATGGTTCGTACCTTTATTATAATTAGGATTGTATAAAAAGTTCGTGTCTTGAAGTTCGCTCGAAAAAATCTTGAATTTAAATGAGCTAGTTCGGCTCGGCTAGAATTCTAAATGAGCCGAACTCGAGCCATGGTTAGCTCAGCTCGTGGCTTGGTTCGTTGGCTCGGCTCATGACTCGGTGCATATAATATATATATATATATTATATATATATATATTTATATTTATATGTATATTAATATTATTATTATTACTATTACTATTTGATGATTATTATTTTTATATTAGGAGTTTACAAATGTTTCTTTAAAAATAAAAATAGATTCCTTTTAGAAACATTAAATATTTTGTTTAAAAAATATTAACATGATAGTAAATTGTTTATATTTAAAATAATAATATTTGTTTCTATAAGTACGGAATACCCAACAAAATGTAAAGACCATAATATATATTTTTTGTATTTTCATATAAATTAATGTGAAAAATAAAAAATTAAATCGAGCCGGCTCGAACGAGTCACGAGCCGGCTCGAGCTTTTCACGAGCCGGCTCGAGCTTTTCACGAGCCGGCTCGAGCTTTTCACGAGCCGAACTCAAGATGGCATTTTAAGCTCATTAAAATTTTCGAGCCGGCTCTGCTCGGCTCGATAAGCTTCGAGCTCGAGCTCGTTTACATCCCTATTTATAATTTATATGGTTTTTAGTGTACCTAAATTCTAAGCTACTATTATGTCTTGACACAAACAATAATAAAACTTACAAATTGAAACCCCGGTAATAATAAAGTAGGATGGTGTTAAACACTAAGAAATTAGAATTTCTAATTGGACAGCAATATTATCTTATTATATTTGGAGTGTCCGAAAACAATAAAAATTTGGTTGATATAGTAAACTACATGACAACGTCACATTTTAGAAATTCCAAATCTTTTGCTCTAGAACAAATACTATTGTAATTGTAATCGAACATTTGTTTAAAGAACCATGACTTTTAAATCGGAAGAATATCATAACTTATTTTCTATTGACTATAACTAAAAGATTCAAGTCGTATTTTTCTAAATAATAACTCAAAGCTGATAAAATTAGATGATCGGAGGTTCAATGTATTCTCTTCACCCTCTCTAGATTTTGCGCATGCGACTATCATTCCACCGTCTTTCAAGTGTAAACTGATACCTTATGCATTAAATGCTACATTATGAAACATGTGCATGAATAAAAAACCCATGTAATAAAATTTTACTATGGTTTGACTTTCTAAAAAAGTCAATGAAAATTGCATTGCTCCAACATTGGATGAGTATAATCAACATATTTCTCCCATAAAGGCTTGTATTTTTCCATTCCAATCTTCAACCAAGGCTTTGAGTTACCGTTGAAGTGTAACACAGCTCCATTTTCAATCACCTGTGAATCGACATTGGTGTAGCCCAAACCGAGCACATGCCACGTGGGATCTAAGGGCTCGGTGAGCCCGTAAAAGGTAAGAAGTCCAGGTGGCAGTGTGCCCAGTTTCCACAACGTCCTGTCAATGTTCTTTTCTTGCCAATAGTGATATATCCCGGTAACATCCCTTTTACGCCACTCGACCAATCAAAAACATTCATACCAAACGCCCAACCACATGCGTCGGGATCAAAATGTGATCTTATAAGCGGGTGAGAGTAATTCAAATACTTGTGGTACCGATGAAACGTCTCCATACATGTTTCCACTGCGCCGTTTACATTTCCGTTTAAATCAATTGTGAAAAGACCAGAGAGATCCTTTTGAACAACAACATCATCATCAAGGAACACAACCTTCTTTAGATCAGGAAACACTTCCGGGATGTAAAACCTTAAATGGTTCAACATCGATAAATACTTTGGGTTTCTGAACTTAATTGGAGTTTTTCCACCATCATTACTTCCAGAGAAGTAATAGTTTTTGGTGTCAGAATCTTGAAGCTGTTTGAGGACAGGAACGTAAGAAGCATTCAACCAAGTCAAATCCTCAAACTTCTGCACGTTAACAGTCACCCCATGAAAACTATTCATTGTAAACCACGCGTTCATTGCAGCATAATTCACTTCATCGGTCACCAAATGAAAGACGATTCTATCAGGGCTTTTTGAATTTAAAGAGGTCGAGTTTACCACAACTGAAGTTGCAAGAATGTTGTCAGAAAAGATACAAAAATGAAATAGACTGTTGTCTTTCAGCTTCCAGTCGTTCTGGACTTTTTGTTGCAACTTTGATTGTTTGAACCATTCAGTTGTCAAACGGACACCAAGACAAAAAAGGGTTTTCGGGACTTCTTCTGCAGCTATTTGGCTATATTTGCTACTTGTTTCGGTTACTAAACTTGTTTGTCCTTCAAGATCTTGGATTCTGGCTTTCAGTCTCATGATCATTGTTGCACTATCATAGTGATATTGTCGGGCTTGAAAAAGCAAGAGTGCCATTTCTTTAACTGCAGTCTTTGATTCTCTAAGTTTTAATGGTGATCGTGTTAATGCCGTATTAGAAAGAAGGATTTGAGAGTTTCGAATTTGTACACTTAATTCCCATGCAAATTGGAGATTATTGTTTTCTTTAGCAATCACAACAAACGCCTTTGCTAGTTGTATCTGATCATTGAGTTTCCTTGTGAATGAATTCGGATTTACCATTTCTTCAGTAGCATTAAGGCTTTCCAGTGATACGTCCTGCATGTAAGATCTCTGCAAAACACAATAAACGAAAATGGGGGTAAAAATGGGTAGATAAAAATTCTTAATACTGCATAGATAAATCTTTTTGTTGTAGCATGTATGGGAAACTAATTATTTAACTTTCTAATAACTAGAACGATGATCAAAATATCCATTTTCATCCAAACAATAGAAACTTGTTATTATGACTTCAAGTCACAATAACCAGATATCCAGTATTAAAACTAGCATCTAAATTCTAACACATCCTAAGATTGGCATTGTGAGAAAGCGTAAGCCGAGCGTATAAATTTCAAGCTTCGTTGGACTACATGAACGTAGAAAGGCAAATAGTTTTGAAATTGGGGCAAAATATCGCAATTGATTTAAAGTAAACGGCCTAATAACGATTTATGATAATGCATATCATTTAAATTTATAATTTTGCTTATATTTTTAAGTTCATGAACTGCAAAAGTTTCTCTCATGTTAACTTACTAAGAAGGTCAACCTCTTAATTATTTCGATTGTAAACATACCTACTACATTCAGATAACCAGGAATGAACTCAACAGACTCAAAGTGTTCACATTGTAAGTTGGATCCTCTAACCATGCTAAGTTACAATGTTGAAGACTTGAAGGGCTAATGCTTGTAAAGTTTGACTGTCAAAGTCTAATCTTTTCTTCATGAAAAGTCAAAGGAGTTTAGTATTTCTCAAATTGGTATTTCATCTATATAATATGCTCATGTAGGCAAATTCCCTGATTATCTATCTTTTTGGTGCAAGATAAAACACTTCAGTGGCTTTGTTTAAAAAAGTGCTGTAGAGACCTAAACACCTCATAAACCAAAAAGCTTTTAGTGTTTAATGATTAACAAGTAAATGTCATGTATAATTTCTTTTTTAGTACCAAGCGCCTCACATACATGAAGCTCTTGCCACGAATCTAGGCTATTGAGACCTAAACGCCTCGGAGCAACTCGTGCTTTTTAAAACCAAGTTCGATGGAAATGATATGATCCAATTTTAGGACAGAAGATTAAGCTGCAGATTAGGAGAATAATTGACTCAATTCATGCTTATTAGTTATCAAATAACAAGTCCATCCTATGGGCTTACAACCAACCGAAAGTAACTACCGACTCCATTGATCCGACCACAAACCCACTACTAACACTAACAATTCGAAGAAAACAATAGTTAAAATGCCCATGTTTCACTCATCCGCACATAACTAGTTCTAATGTACAATGGCAGTAAGTTTGATTATTTAAGGTCAAATCCCCAATGTATCATAGCTCAATGGATAGATTTGAAACAAAGCACAAAATATCAACCAGATGCACAAAATCTGACTTCTGCTGTTATAGTCACCATTTTCAAACAGTAAAATCAATGGCATGATAGGAGATTAAGTGCACATTTCGAGAAACTAATGATAAGTAAACATCTGACGATTGAAAAGGAATTTGTTTAAAGTAATAGATGGATCGATAGAAATTACCTTAGATAACACCGATCTGGATGTGGGTGGCACTCTCTGTCGACTTATGAAAAGGATCAACAGTAAAACCACAAATCCACATAATAATGTCACCCAAAACACATTCGGAAACCATTGCCGCCTCACTGACCTCCGAAACTCTTGCCTTGATCTTCTCATTAATAAACCCTAAAATTGCATTCAACTAACAACACCTCAAAGTCGACTGAAATCGAGTTGATTCGCTCAAAGTAAAGCGATTAATTGTGATTTTGAAGCGATATGGATCAAAGATAATCACTCCAGAAACATAATGAGAATTAAAATGAGAATCAATTTCAAAAAATAAAAGAATTTCAAATGCTGCTTCATGAGCTAAGTAAAACAATGGATTGTGCGCAAGATGAGTTTGTTAAGGACATGAATGACAACATTAAAACTCAAGCCATGTCTATTGATTATTTTGGTTGAAAAGAATTTTAAGAAAAATAATTTATTAACTTATAATATTTTAAATTAAATACAAGTTTATAGAAAAAATATATACAATTGCCTCTTAAAAAATTGTTCAGATTATTTTATAAATTAAAAGTTTGTAAATAATAAAAAATAAAATATAATTAAAATTTTGAACTAGAATAAGTTTTTAAAAGTTAATTAGTAACATCTTTCATGTTTTCAAAACCTATTTTTTTACTCTCTATAAAAAGTTAGTTTCAAAAGTAACTTTGAAATTGCAACTTTTTTAACTTATAAACTTTAAAAGTTAATGAGTTAAAAAATAAGCTAGGGTTGTACAAATGTTGGTTCGTTTCGGGGTTTTAGCTCGCTGAAGCCGAAACCGATGGTTCGGTTATTTGGAATTCAATCAACTGAAATCGAGTATTGGTTCATTTATCGATTTGGTTTTTGGTCGGTTTCGGTTCGGTTTTGGTTATTTGTGGTTTGTGAAGTTTGATGTTATAAGTTTGGTTATAGAGCTCGGTTTCATTGTTTAAAAGTGTTTTGTACATGTTCCAAGCATAGAAATACAAGAAAACACATAAAAAGACATAAATATACATGAAATATGTATGAAAATATGTTTAGATATACGAAAATAAATGAAAAACATACAAAAAATACATGAATATATGGTCATCGGTTTGGTTTCGGTTATTTCGGTTATGGTATAAAAGAAAACCGAAACCGTAACCAAATGGTTGGGTTTTGGCCATATATTAACCGTAATTGATCGGTTATTTCGGTTTTGGTTTTTTTTCGGTTATCAATTTTGAATGCTCACCTCTAAAATAAGCAATTCCAAACATGCACTTAGTGTGTGGAATTGTTTATTGTTCACCTACTTTTAACTTATTAACTTGAGTAAATTATAGATTTGATCTTTTAGTTATACTTAAAATTATAAATCTTGTCCGTAAACTTTGATAAATACATGATTGTCATTTATTTGTAAACTTATTACACTTTATGTTATTTATATAAATAAAAGTTAATTTTCACCGTTAGTTTTATGTAAATGACCATTTTGTCCTTACCTCTTAAAGAACAAAATGTTTAACTTTCTTTATCTTTTAATTTTTTTTGTTTATATTTTTATTTTATTTACTTCATCTTTCTTTATTTTTTCTCTTTTTAATCACTTCTTTTATAAACTTGTTATTTATTTTATAATTGATAATTTTGCACTTAACCCTTAAAATACACAATGAGTTATTAATTAATCTTTTTTATTCTTTTATTTATGTTTTTATTAATTTACATTTTTTTATTTTTAGCCACTTTCGTTAAAAAATCGTCTTAAATATTAGTAATAAATTAGTTTTAATTTTTTATTATATTTAATTTTATGTATAGATTTTTAATTTTACTAAACATTTGTTTTAATTAATTCACTTGTTCCTTGCCCTTCGAATAAAACCAAAAAAAGTTAGACAACTTGATTTTTAAATTTTTTGGTATAAGATTTTTAGTCGTTTCGATCAAATTGTTTAGTTTACATGTTTATATTTGAAAGTGGTTAGAGAAAGTAGAATTTTATTTTATGATTTGAATTTTTATTTTTCATAATCAATCAAAGGGTCTACTTTAAAATAAAAATATAGTGTGATAGCTTATTACTTAAATTTAAATAAAATGACTAAATGTTTCCAAAACACTACTAGAGAGTTTTTAAATAAACAAATCATTCAAATTTATTTAATTAAATGCACTTTTAGTGAAGGTTTTATTTAACAGTTAATAATGAGTTTTTATCATTGTAAATCAAAACTAAATTATTGAAAATTAAAATAAAATCGAACCAAACAATTACAAAGTGTTTTGCTTTGGTTTGGTTTTATAGTGAAAACCAAACAACCAAAACCAAATTGTTGAACCTTTTATAGTGAAAACACTTAAGAGTCTATGTATTAAGCAAAGCTTAATTATATGTATAGCCTAACTTAGAATAGTTGTAACCAAGTAAAATAGAAAAAGTTACATTTCAAAATCATATGGTTTCTAATATAACTGTAAGTCAATCTATTTAACATAGTTGAAATTTTTTATATAAAAAATGTAATAAAAAAACAATGATAAAACAAACAGATTACTGGTTTAGTTTCATAAGATTACAAAATATTTTGAACTCTCTATTTGTATTCATATAATTAGAAAAGTAGATAACTAAATTCTTAACAAAGATATATAACAAATTAAAAATATATTTTATAAAAAAAATAAAAATATTAAGTAATAATAAAAGATAAGTTTGCAAAAGATAGGGTAAACAAAAAAACAAAAAATAAAGAAATAAAAGATTAGTGACAATTGCATATTTCGTCCGTTAAGAAAAAATAATAAAATGGTCATTAACATAAAGCTAACTGAAAATGTTAACTTTTGTCAGTATAAAGGACTAGAGCTTGATATGTTTTGAAATAAACAACATCAGTGTACTTATCAAAGTTTAAGAATAAAATCCATAATTTTAAGTATATTTAAAGGATAAAATTTATAATTTACTCTATTAACATTTAAGAAGTTAACAAGTTAAAAAAATGTTTATCAATCCTAAAAGAAATTTTCAAACTAACTTTTCATATGGGATAAATATGAGGTTTTGAAAAATCAGTAGTGAGTTACTTATTAGCTTTGAAAACTCTTTTAGTCTAATTTCCTATTAACTATCATCATTTTTTAAAGTATGTCCTTTTTTATCATTCTATAACCTTTTAGTTTATAAGTTAATCCAAGTATTTTTTTAAAACTCCATTTGAAAAGTCATAAGTTCATAAGTTATTTTTGTCAAATATACTTTTCAAGCAAAATAAATAATCCTAAACATGGCCTTAATGATGGATATAACTTTAGATATTTTAACATACTTTGAATTGATTGATTGATTGATTAGGAGGGGTGGAATTACAAACTTGTTTAAGATTTTTATGATTTTAGTTGGTGAAGCCCTTAAATAATATGGGTTTCTAGAGAGCACACAATCTAGGCAGGGGTTTGACCTAGCATCTCTTGGAGTGAGGTCTAAGAGCATTTACACCAAATTCCTTAAATTTATGTGTGTGTGTCTCTTATTATAAGGGATGGTTGTAAGTGGAGGAAAAAAATGTTATTTTTTAACCCTATAAATAGAGTAAACACTATTCATACATATAAAATTTATAATACTTTTAAAGTGCTATGAGTTAAGGAGGGAAAAAATAAAATGATTAAGGTATAAAAGTATTATATAATTAAAAAAAGAGAGAAAAATAGTAAAATTTAGTGTAATTATAATATGGAGATGAGAAATGGAATGTGAATGCACTAATGTAAAGTTTTATATAAGGCTGATGCAATCCAAATCATCCAAACAGTCTGTCCTCCATGCATGCACAAAGTGCTAAAGTAGAATGCTTCGAAAGTTTCACATTCTGCATTAGAAAATATTCTAAGTGTGAAATCTTTCGATGCCAAGACCAATATCTTCTGAAGCCAAACATGAAGTCTTCGGAAGCTTCAGAGACAATGTCTTCCGAAGCCATTTATGAAGACAAATTTCTTCTGAATACTTTTGAGTATATGTTTTATCTGATATACCTTTTACCATAAAGTTAGATCACCTTTTTTCTGCAACTTTGTTTGACTCACCAACTTTCACAAGGTGGTAAAAAGGTCCATGCTTTTGGTAAACTGTACATTGAGGTCTTGAGTCTGTTTCTTTCTATTTTATGTACTTTTATCCTTTTTGTAATATATTAGGATGTGAACTATGACATGTAATAGTCACTAGTCAAAAGGCAATCTGCCTTTTGACTCTACATTGATTTTTTTGTTGTCAAGATCATGTATCCAGTTGGTCTTTAAAGTATGACGGGTAGTAAGATGTAGTATAAAGTATCTCTGGTCCTTGTATCTTAATGTATGCTTTGTAACACTTGTAAGAAACTAGAGAGAATATACAACATTCTTGAAAACCAAACACTTGTGTTATTTTGTTCTTCTTCTGTCTCTCATTTACTTGTGTTTCTTAGTATCATTGTAACTGGTTACTAGTTTCCCATTTGATCTGTTAATGTTCTAAATCAATCTCTCCTCATTATGTGTTGTGTTGTAAGTGACCAAACCCCCTCAAACGGTCTTGCAATTGGTTTCAAAGCTTTCCACGCTCTTGATAGTAATATCTCACCATCTTAAGATTCCTCACACACAAAATACTTAACATCTCAAATGGCAGCTATCACTAAAGCTGATATGGAAACTGGAACCATGACAAAGTCCCCACGGATCACTCTTGAAAATTTTGACACTTGGTGCCAATGAATGAAAGGTTTCATCAAGTCTCAAGATTCTAGGATGTGGGAATCTGTTGTCTTAGGACCTTACATACCAAGCACATCTTCAACTATTGCTGGAGGTGGTATGATTC
Organism: Flaveria trinervia; assembly: GCA_025506515.1. Lineage (NCBI taxonomy): Eukaryota > Viridiplantae > Streptophyta > Magnoliopsida > Asterales > Asteraceae > Flaveria > Flaveria trinervia. The sequence goes on from CM046446.1 coordinate 38,963,654, forward strand.
CAAAGGTTGTGTCTTACTACTCTGATGAAGATAGAAAGAGAGTTGAAATTGATCAGAAAGTCATGATAGCCCTTCAGATTGCTCTTCCAAACTCTGTATAAGAGGTTTCAAGAAATGCAAAATAGCTAAGCAGCTATGAGATGCATTGAAACTAATGAATGAAGGTTATATTGAAGCCAAGGAGAACAAGAAGGATCTCCTGAAGCAACACATTAAAAATTTCACCTTTAAAATAGGTTAAACCATGACTTAACAATACTTTAGGTATGTTGAGGTTGTGGACACTCTAGTGGATGTTAGAGTGACTCTTGAAAACAGGGATATTGTAAGGAAGTGCATGTCCTCTCTTCCTAGGAAATGGACATATTATTATGTTGTTATCAAGAGGACTGAGAACCTTAAGACTCTCACTTTGACTGAGTTGTATGGTATTCTCAGTGGATACCAGATGGAGATGAACATGGAAGGCTCATCTGGTAACTCTAACAATCAAGTGAGTTTAGCCCTACATGTGACTGAAAGGGATAGCATAGAATCTCAACATCATCTTATATGCTACCCTTACAACTCACAAAAGGGTCCTTTTATCACCTTTCCAGATATACCAAGAGAAAGCTACACTCAAGGAAGCCCATTCTAAGAGACAAGTTCTTCACATGCCTTTGTGATTCTGATGAAAGCTCTGGCAATTTTCTATTCACCCTAGAAGATCTGGAATGTATCCATCCAGTGACTTGGAGTATATGGAGATAGTCCAACAGATGGCTCTTCTCACTTATAGAGCCAAGAAGTTCTACAAGAGGATAGGAATGAAGTTTCCAAGGAATACAACCAGTGGAAAGTTTGTGCTGGATAAAAGCAAAGTCAAGTGTTACAACTGTAATCAAATGGGTCACTTTGCTAGGGAGTGCAAGGAACCAAGGAAAAATGGTGGCTAAGCACAAACCAGACCAAACTACACTAAGGAAGCCACCCAGAATGAGAAGCCAAAGCAGCAAGCTGCAGTTTGCTATTAAAGAAAGAGGCTTTGACTAGAGTTTTCAGGTGGAAGATGCATCTCCAAACCAAGCACTAATGGCTGACCATGATGAAGAAAAAGTATTAGAACATCTCTGTACACCTGAATGTATTGCTAAAGTTAATAGATACAGGTCCTACAACTTAGAGATGAGATCTAATCTTGAGTCCTTGAATATCTTAAAATCTGATTTCAAAAGAACTGAAAATGACTATAAGTTAAAGATAGAGGACTTAGAGAAAACTATTTCAGTTCTTAAACATGAACACACCAACTACAGGACTCAGATCAAAGATCTCATAACTAAGTTGACTGAATGCCAGACTGAGCTTGTGATCAGCAAAGTCAGGGCAAAAAATGTGTTCTTGAAGAAGAGACCTTCAAAAACATTATATCATTATCCTTTCATGCAAAAGTTTGTTATCAAAATAAGAAAGGACTGGGATCTAGTGAGATAGCTCCTCCACACATAATCTTGTCTGTAAGATCTCCTAGGTGTTGAACTTGTGAAGACGAGCTTCCTCTCATAGACCCCTTGACTGAAGAGGATGAAGAAGTGATAGTGGAGAATGCCTCTAAGAGAGTGAAGAAAATGATTATAAGAAGGGTCTATCCTTCTAAGGAGAATAAGAAGCCTGTAATAACCAAGTCTATGAGAAAGAACTTGGTCAGATACAACAAGAGAAAAGCAAAAAAGGCTTAGGAGATCAAGGCCACTTTTGACTCTAAGCAGAAACAAGTCTTTATCTCTGCAGGGTTTAAAGTGGTTAAGACTGAAGATATCAACTTGAACTCTAGTACCAAGAGTTCTGGTTCATGTTTAAATCATCCTAACATCAAGAAGAAGGCTGATAAGTTGTGTACCACTACTATACAGCCTAAACATCCAACTCCAAGTGTAGTTCTCACCCTAAAAGAACTATCTCAGCATCTGCAAAGATGAAGGCAGAGAAGGAAAGTGATCAAGTTTAGTCTTGTTCTCAAAAGAAGGCTCTTAGGATGAAGTAAATGAATTGTTTTATGTGTGAGAGTACTTCTCATCTTGCTAAGGATTGTTTCTACAATCTAAGAAGCACTTTCTATATGACCAAAGAAGAGACTTCTAAGAGTTCCAAGAAGAAAATAGCTTCGGAAGGAAAATATGTTTCCTTCCAAAGCTCCAAAATGAAGATGAAGGCAAGTGGAAAATTGTCTTATGAAGAAAATTTGGTCTCAGAAGAAGGGAATACTTCCGAAGCACTAAAGTCTGCTACAGTGATAATAAGATCTTCCAAAGACCAGTCATCAAAACTTCCGAAGTGTGTCAAACTTCCAAAGTATTGAAGGTCAAGTCTAAACTTACAAAGGTGGTGTGGAAGTTCAAGAAAGACCAAGTGACTGAAAGTTATCAATAATAGCAAAGGATCCTCAAAATATGACTATAGGATCAATTACTGTTTCATTACCTTCAACTTCTTATGATAAACCCAAGACAAGCAAGGCTTGGTTTTCAAATGTAACTAACCATCTCTTTTGTGCAGGAACAACTCAAGACAAACAAGAATGTCTGGATCATTGATAGTGGTTCTTCCAAGCACATGACAGGCAATAGGTCACTACTCTAAAACTTTGAAAGAATTGATGGAGGTCCAGTTGCTTTTGGAGGAGATGAGGGTGGTTACATATCTGGAAGGGGTAAGGTCACAAATGGTAAGCTCAGCATTGAGAAGGTAAACTTAGTCAAGTAACTTGGATACAATCTTTTGAGTGTATCTCAACTTTGTGATCAGAGTCATAACATGCTCTTCACTAAGAATGAGTGCATTATTCTCAAGCCCGGGGTGGTCATTCCTCATGAGCGTAGTCTGCTTAGAGCTCCTAGGAAAGGGAACATGTACAAGATGGATTTGCAAGAAACATCTCCCTCGGGAGAAGTTTCATGCTTTCTGTCTAAAGCAAATAGTGATGAGTTTTTTTCTCTGGCATAAAAATATGTGCCATGTAAACTTTAAGAACATGAATAACTAATTAAGAATGATTTGGTAATTGGAATGCCAAAGAAAGAGTTTACAAGTGATGATCATTGTGTTGCATGCCTGAAATGGAAGCAACACAAGGTATTTCACAAGCCAAATGAAAGAAACTCTATCACTACTCCCTTACACTTGTTACATATGGATATCTTTGGCCCACTAGTGTAATGAGTCTAGGAAGGATCTGTTACTGTTTAGTGATCCCAATGACTTCACAAGATTCACTTGGGTCTTCTTCTTTAGAACTAAGGATGAGACTCCTGAGATTCTGAAGAATTTCATCTTAAAGATTGAGAATCAATCTGATCACAAGTTCAAAATCATAAGATGTGATCAAGGAACTAAATTCAAGAACCAAACCCTTGATACATTTTGTGATGAAAAATGTATTACAAGACAATATAGTGCTCCCAGGACTTCTCAGCAAAATGGTGTTGCTGAGTGGAGAAACATGACACTTATTAAAGCTGGAAGAACTATGTTGTCTGACTCTAAACTGCCTATCACCTTCTGGGTAGAGGCTGTCAACACTGCCTGCTATGTGCAAAACAGAGTTTTAGTAGTTAAGACACATGGTAAGACTCCTTATGAACTTTAGCACAAGAGGAAACCTTTCATTGGTTATCTCAGGTCATTTGGATGTCCTTGCACTATCTTGAATACAAAAGATCAAATTGCCAAATTTTCTAAAAATCAGATAATTGATATTTCATTGGGTACTCTTCCCAAGCTAAGGCTTATAGAGTATACAATCTGAGGACCAGGATTGTTGAAGAGTCAGCCAATGTGACTTTCAATGAACACACACCCAGTGTAACTGGTTCTGGTCTTGATTGACTATTTGACCTTGATTTAGTTACTAACTGTTTTAACAAATCTTGTGAGAATGTTTCAGGGCCTACAAATATTCTACCAATAGGTGATCCTGATCCAAGATTTGAGCTGACAAAACCTTCAAGCTATACAACTTTAGCTCCAGTTGTAACTAATTCTGCAAATGAAGTTTCTATCGGCACAATAATGACCAATTCAGCTGATATATCTGAGATGCCTTCAAATTCCAGCTCAGAGGCTCACAAACAAATAAAGAAGCTTCAAATGTAGAAGACCATGGTGGTGGTGAAAGTGATCAAGAATTTCTTGATGCTGACAACCACTCCATTGAAGAGAACATCAATGATGTCACACACTCATTGGATCAAGTCTCACTTGATAAGTGTGCTGATAAGGTGGGAGAAACATCAATGCCAGATCTAAATTTTTCTAATTTAGATCTCCTCAGCAACTTGTTGTGATCCCTCAGCTAAACATTCACAAGTCTTATCCCACCTCAAATATCATTGGAGATGTTGACTCAGGGGTAAAAACAAGAGGACAAACCCATGATGCAAATGTTTGTCTCCACTCTTGTTTCTTATCTCAGATAGAGCCTAAGAAAATTAATGAGGCTCTAAAGGATGGAAGTTAGGTTGAAGCTATGCAAGAGGAGCTGCTTCAATTCAAAAGGCAAAATGTTTGGAACCTATGTCCTCTTCCTCAAGGGAAGACTACTATAGGAACCAATGGGTTTTTAGGAATAAGAAGGATAATAGAGGACTTGTCATCAAAAACAAAGCTAGACTTGTTGTTCAAAGGTATACTCAAGAAGAAGGAATTGACTACACAAATGTCTTTATTCCTGTAGCAAGATTAGAAGTTGTTAGGATATTCTTGGCATTTCCTGCATCCAAGAACTTCAAGGTCTATCAACTTGATGTCAAGTGTGCTTTTCTCTATGGAGTGACTGATAAAAAGGTGTATGTCAAAAAACCACCTGGCTTTACAGATCCTGATCATCCTGATTATGTTTGCAGGCTGGATAAGGCTCTTTATGGGCTGCACCAAGCACCAAGAAAGTGGTATGAGACTCTATCTCAGTATCTCAGCAAGCATGGATACAGAAGAGGTACTATAGATGGAACTCTCTTCATCAAAGTAACAGGAAATGACTTGATGCTAGTTCAAGTACATGTAGATGACATCATCTTCGGTTCAACTAATCCAAAGCTCTACAAAGACTTTGAGAAGATAATGAAGGATAGATATGAAATGAGTGCCATGAGGGAACTCAATTTGTTTCTGGGAATTCAAGTGTAGCAAGTTAAAGATGACATCTTCAAAAGTCAGTCAAAGTATGTTTAAGACATACTTAAGAGGTTCAATATGACTGATTACAAGGTTGTTAAGACTCCCATAGCAAGAAAACACTCCCTTAGGCCTGATCTTGAGAGGGAGTATGTGGATGAACATCTCTACAGGGCTATGATTGGATCTTTTATGTATCTTACAACTAACAGACCTGATATCATGTTTTCCATATGTGTGTGTGCAATATCAAGCCAACCCCAAGATGTCACACCTTATCACTGTCAAAAAATTTTTAAGATATCTCAAAGGTGCCTCAACACTTGGCCTTTGGTATCCAAAGAATCTTGACTTTAATCTGTATGTATATACAAATAGTGATTATGGTGGATGCAATATGACTGCAAAGTCTACATCAGGGGGATGTCAGTTTCTTGGTGGAAGGGTTGTCTCCTAGCAATGCAAAAAGCAATCCTGTGTCTCTACATCAACTGTTGAAGCTAAATACATTACTGTTGCAAGATGCTAGCTCAAGTACTTCGGATTCAGAATCAGATGTTGGGATATGGGTTCAACTTTAAAGAGGCTCCCATTCACATAGACAACAATAGTGTCATCTCTATTATAGAGAATCCTGTGTAGCACTCAAGGACTAAACACATCAATTTCAAGTATCATTTGATTAGAGATATCTTTAAAAAGGGCTTGATCAAACTAGTCAAGGTTAACACAAATGAACAATATGCTAATTTGTTCACTAAAGGTTTTGATGAGCAGAGATTTAAATATCTCATATCAGCTACTGGGATGATTAACCTTAAGTAGCTTTTTCTTAAAACTAATTCATATTATTTCTAAAATTTGTGTGTCCTAAGTTGTCTATTTCATCATATTTATAAGCTCTTATTTTCTTGGAAAGAAAATATTTTTAGAAGATTTTTCTTAGATTTTTGGAAATCTTGATCTTTTCTGTCCTTCTGAAGATATGGTTTTATCTTTAGAAGAAACTTATGTCTTCAAAACAAACAACTGCTTAAGTAAAATTGCCTTCGGAAAAATTTTCTAAAATATCTTCCGAAGCTTAATATTTTCCTTAAGCATTTGAACGTTTTCAAGGAAAACTTTCTTCCGAAGAAAATTATCTCTCAGAAGCTTTATTCTTAATTGAATAAAGTATCCAAGACTTAATTCTCTTCCGAAGAAAATTTTCAAAACTCTTAGGAAATTCTTCCGAAGTCATTTTGGCTTCGGAAGCTTTTTCATTAAAACTTCTGAAGACAATTTACCTTTGGAAGATTTTCAACTTCCAAGAAAACTACCTTTTAGGGAAAAAGCTAACTACTTTTTCAAAGGTGGGACCGACATTCAGATTTCAAATTTTATCCTCTGTCATTAACTTTGTCTTAAATCCATTTTATATATAAACGCAATAGTTCCCCCTCTTTCTTTATCATCTTTATCTTCTCCCAGACCTAAATTCCCAAACTTCTCTCTAGAACTGCCTTTGTTCTTCTTTTTCTTCACCACTAAGCTTTCTTAAATGGCCAACCTCAACCGTATAAATGACCCAAACTTTTCCATGCAGTTATACAAGCAAAACAATCAGGTTGCTCTGTTAAACTCTAAAAAGATCCATATTTTTCAGAGGTTTGTCAATTCGTGACTCTGTCAAACTACTTCACCTCCCTTACCATTGATCCTGTTTTTTTATAAGGGTCATTTGCTTGATTTGTGGAAGACCTGTCAAGAGGTCATCCTAGATGGGGAGAAGGCACTATCTACTACAGTGTAGGGGAGGACAATATTTATCACTCAAGCCATCATAAACACCCATCTTCAACTATATGATGAGGAAGGTGAGTTGTCCTTTCCTAAAGAAGCTATAACCAATCCTTTCAGTGGATGGGTTATGAGGGGGATTTCTCTGTAAAGATCTTCAGGAAAGGGAAGGTCTCATCCTAGTGGAAGTACTTACTAAATGTGATCATCCACAGCTTGTCCAACAAGCATGGGGGTTGGGACCAGATTTCTAAGGATCTCTCCTTCATAATGCATGGAAAGGTTTAGGGGGTCAAGTTCAAGTACTCTCAGTTTATTTATACAAATTTGCTTGCTAACTTGGACTCCTTAGAGTATTATTTGTTTCCTAGATATGTTCAGCACATTATCAACTGTGAACTAGGCTCACAGTTGAGGGAAACAAATAATATTCTTAAATTGGGACAGATGAAGCCCGACATCTTTAAAATTTTGGAAAAGCCAACTGTTGGCTTCTCTAGGGTAGAAAAACCCTTGTCCCCAAAATGTTAGAGCTCATTGCTTAAAGTGACAACCTAGCAACACAAGCTAGTGTTAAACCCACACCTTCAACCTCTCAACACCAAAACAGCCAAAAATCACTCTCACCTACAAAAGAAAATCCAAAAAAACCCCTACATAAGTTACTCAGTTTATGCAGGCCCCCATACTACTACCCACACAGGAGGAAGTGGACTTTGGAGCTCCCACTTCTCCTAAGGAGCAAACCACTCCCATTACTTTAACTATCAGTCTTGAGGTTCTCATGCTCAGACTAATAAGCTCATTAGCCAAACAGCCTTAAGCCTTCATTCTGAGTCTCAACACTCTAGTGACCAACCTTCAGGGGAAAGTTACCATCCCCAGCCTTTAGATCTTAACCAACCAATACCTAGTCTTGATTTCTATGATAATGAAGACTTGGGATTCAATGAGTATCATGAGTCTCTCTTCTCTTCCCCCACTCAAAGAGAGATGAGTGCTCCTACTTCTCCCTTGTCTAGCCCAAATCATCTACCCACTACTGAGGTGGATGTTCCTGACTCTGCTCAGGAAGTCCATATACTGAGGCTCGCACTTCTACAAGTGATTACACCTTTAAGACATCAACCATGGCAACTCAGCCCACTAATACTACATATGAAGTAGTTAGTGAGCAGCGGAAAATCAGCAGCCAAGAACATCATGCTGGTGGTGAGACTGAGGACTTTGGTCCAATTATCTCATCCCTCAATGAATCTTCTGACGAAGAAGAGGGGAATCTGAGACTAAAGGTGCAAAAACTGTCAAAAACATGCACCTATCTAGTCTCTAAGGTTAGTCACTTGGAATCCCAGGTGACTACCTTACACAACAGGGTTAATGATTAGCAACTTGAGATTTCTTATCTTAAGGAGAAAATAGCCAGAAGACCCTTAAGAAGAGCTCAACCAAGAACATAAGAACCTGTGAATGTGATTGACCTAACTCCTAGCTCACCTATGCAAGAAGGTGATGCTACCAAAAAGGAGGAGAAAGTCATTACAATTACAAAACCTGGGAGTTCTTCACAGAGCATGGACTTTGAAAACTCACCATCTTCACTTGCAACTGTCCATACTCAACAACTTCCTCAAGTTCATATTGATGTGGACTCTGTAGACTCCTTCATTTAGAGTTTTTTTAGGAAGGCATTCCAAGGTTTGTGTCATCTCCACCTCAAGGAACTTCCATTACATCATAGGGTGGATGTATGATGCCAACAGAAGAGCCCTTATTCTTCAAAGAGTTCAAGGACAGCAAAAAGTCTTCAATTTTTAGACCTTGAACTACTATGAAGCTCTTGACCTTGTTAACATGCCACTTGTCAATACAAGCTAATCTAGACAAGCTGACAAGTTGGCTCAAAGGATTCAAGATAGGATTACTGAAGACTTTAACCTCAGAAGAAGACAGAGACAATCAGACAATGTCATTGGTCAACTAGATGTTGAGGTAGACCTTGAGATTAGCTTCAAAGAGAAAACCTTGACTGAAGGCCCAGTGATAGAACCTGAGAGTCCTGTCACACCTACAACTGCTTCAGAAGTTCATTCCCTTAATGAGACACTTGCTAGTGAAGGTGCATCTCAACCTTTCTCTGGCTAGAGCTCGGATGCTACAACAAGCAATGAAGGCCAAAGCTCTCTCCACCCTGAGTCACAAAGGTTTGTGAGTGACAAAGGGAAAAGGAAAATGACTCCTGGGGAGATTGAGGCAGAGGAGAGAGAGAGAGAGAGGAAAAGGAAGCTAACGAGAGAAAGTTCCTATGTCGGGTCTATTGGCTTCATAGAAGCTGCAATTAGGGCTGCTCCCAGACCAAACCCTCAAATGACGAGTTGAGGGCATCAAGATTGCCTACTTACAGACCAGGAACTGTGATATTGATAATATCATCTCCCTCCCCTTATAGGAACTAAATAAACTGGCTGACATGGAAATGTCAAGAGAAAGGAAGGAGGCACCGGATGCAAGATTGCTTCTTCAAATAAATGAAGAAAAGAGAATGAAAAGGCTCTATAAACATGTTCTTACCCTTTTACTAGTTCAAGAAAGTCCTGACAAGAGGCTGTGGCTTGATAAGTACCTCGGGTAGATTAAAAAACTGATTGGATCAATATGATTAACTACCTGAGTGCCACAGACCTATATCAAGCAGATGCATTTCTTCCTTTTTCCTTTGAGTATATAAAGTTTGAGTATTTCAAACAGCTTGAACTTGAAGTACTCAAAGAGAGAAAGACAACAAAGAGAAAGATGAGAGAAAAAGCTACAAAGGAAAGAGTCATCATCCAAAAGAGCATGAAGAAGTCTGTTGATAAGCAGAGGATGATGAGCTTCTTAAAGCTGTATGGATTCTCCAGAAAGGAGACTTGGCCCTATGTCTCTA